>JARYGA010015637.1:0-38396 GCA_030545235.1 Helianthus tuberosus
TTGACAGCAAGATGACAAAATTTGATCTTACCATATGTGCAAGTGAGATTCATCGGTGGCAATGCAAACTCAGGAAAATTGGAGGTTCTTACTATTTCAATAATGGATGGACAAAATTTGAAGAAGATATGTCTTTGTTTTATGTAAGTTTCCTTGTGTTTGAACTAGATAGTGAATGCAACGTTAACACAGCCGTTTATCGTATTAACAAGACAGATCAAAGTCTTGGATAAAGATAAAAGATGTTACGAACAAAAGTTAAAATAATTAAAAAATAATAGTCTGTTGGATAAAGCTAGATTTGGAATGATTAAGAAACAATCAAACCAAGTTACCATATAGGGGTGTTCATCGAATCGAATCGAATATCGAATTTTAGAATTATTCGAATCGAATTAATCGAATAATTTTTTTTTTCTCTTGAATTCGAATTCGATTCGAATTCGAATAAGACACATACTATTCGATTCGAATTCGAATTCGAATAAAAACTTCAATTCGTATTCGCTTCGTATTCGAATAAAAATTCGAATTCGAATCGAATTCGAATAAATTCGCTTCAATTCGTATTCGCTTCAATTCGTATTCGTTTCGTATTCGAATAATAGATATGGTATTTGGTTGATGGTTCATCATGTCATGGGCCATATGCCCATATCATATGTAATGGGCTTAGTAATAACTTAAATGGGTAATTTTATATAGCCCAATTAATTTATATATGTATTAAATTTTAAATTATATATATTATATATATAAAAATAAAAATACATGTATAATTCTTATTCGAATTTCGAATCGAATCGAATTTAAAATTGTAAATTCGTATTCGATTCGTATTCGATTAACTTGACTCGAATCGAATCGAATTCGAATTCGAATTCTTGCGACTCGAAACGAATTCTTGATAATCGAATCGAATTCGAATCGAATTTCGAATTTTTCGAATCGAAACGAATTCTGAACACCCCTAGTTACCAACTTTCATTCAGAGCGAGCTACTGATTTTTTTTTTTTTTAAAGTGAACTTCATTCAACAAAACCGTGAAAACCACATATTTTCCAAGGCGGAAAGGAGGGGCCGCAAACCAACTTACATCATACACAAATTACACCATGATTTCCAATCCATCCCTTTACTATCATGCCTATTACTATACCATAAAAATGAGAGAGCGTTTACATCCACGACTACCTCCACAACCTTGGCGTCTTTATTCTCAAAAACCCGTTCATTTCTAGATTTCCACAACCTCCAACAACAAACTATCATCACCCCTCTCACAATCTCTTTACGAATTGACGAAAGACCTTGAACTTTATGCAACTCCATGACATCCATCAAGCTAAAGGCAAAAAAATTCGGAATGCCACACCATCTCACCACATAATCCCACACCCCCATTGAAAAGCCACATCCTGAGAATAAATGATCCACCGTTTCGTCTCCATCTTCACATAGAACACACTTCGTATCATCTGTGTGAATGTTCCTCCTTCTAAGGGCCACTTTAGTAGGAATACGATTCAACGAAGCCCGCCTGCACTTATTCGGAATCCACTTACACCATTCGAACACGTCCTCTTGATTCTGTAGGCGCTCCTCTCCCAACCACTTACGAACCGCACTAACCGAGAAACAACCACTTGTATCACCATTCCACCTCCATTCATCTTGACCACTACCAAAAGAAGTGTGCCGCAGCCTCTCTTCCAATACCTCTAACTCATGTAGCTCTAGCTCAGACGCCGGAGCCCTCTTCCACAACCAAAGAATGCCATTCGAATCACTATCCAATGAAACCACTTCAGAGACCAACCGACGCTTATGCTCTTCCAATTTAAAAAGGGCCGGAAACTCATCTTTTAGAATACTATCTTCATTCCATTTGTCTATCCAAAAGCGAACGCATGTTCCATTTTTAACCTTGCATTCAAATAAATCAACAAACCTCGACGCATTCCTGTTGAGACTTGATATTTCTTTCACAATGGTCGACCACACACCAGTCCCATTTTTCTTATAAGGATACACATCGGTCGTCCTATTTGACAACATTAGCCCACATCGTACCCGGTTCTATTCGAAACCTCCACGGCCACTTTGCAATCAAGGCCCTATTACAAGTATATAATTTCGACAATCCCAACCCACCCGTCTTCTTCGACCGAGTAATGACCTCCCAGGATACCAATGCATTTTCCTCACATTCTCAGTTCCCCTCCATAAAAAATTCTTTATGAGCGATTCCATATTATTTAGTACTGCAATAGGAGCCTTATACAACGAAAAATAATAACTAGGAAGAGCTTCAAGTACCGAACGAGCTACTGATGAAGTGGGAAATATCAAACATGAAATATATTCTAATTTATTAACGCTATAGGGTAAGTAGTTTGTTCGATCATATACACAAGGCACATCTCTAGTTTTATCCAACACATGTTACCTAGGAACGCCTACCACCTCACAAAGCATAGTACGCATGTCAAGTTAGAGAACTCTCATCCCTATAAATACACGACATTCATTTTATGTGCACCTATGTTCATTGTTTTACACTATGCTAGTCACTGTAGATAGTCCCAACGACCAATGTACTCACGTTGGAGCTTGATTGTGAGGCCTAACCTTGTTGACGCTACTAAGACTATGGGGTATGGGGCTTGGGTTGGGGAGTGGGTTGGGGGAAAACGCCAAGTGGCGGATCCAGCCAGTTTTTTCACTGGGTTTCTTTTTCCAAATCATACAAGGTTTACACTACAAAAAAACGTTTTTTTCCAAATCATACAAGGTTTACACTACAAAAAAAAAATTCCAAATCGACTGGGTTCCTGGGAACCCGTAAAAAGGCTCTAAATCCGCCCCTGAAAACGCCCAAGCCACCACCCCGGGTGGGCTTGGATTGGGGCGTGGGCCTTGGGGCTTGGGTTTGAAGCCGGGCGTGGGGCGGGCTTGAGATCCGATGTGGCGGCCTCCTATTCGCTGTCCACCGCCATGTCATAGCGGGTGTTTGAATTTTTTTATTTTTTTTTAATAAACTGCCAAGCCACGCCCCCAACCCAAGCCCTGCCATACCCCACGGACACGTCACTGACCGGTGGGGGGGGCTCCAACTCCGCGTGTCAACTCATGCCCCAAACCCAAGCCCCACCATACCCCACGTTCTGATTTCCTTTATCTAGGGTTGAGGCACTCTGACCTCGAGTGCAATTCTAGACCAAACACCAAGTAGTCCTTCATTGCATCTATGAAATTGAAAAATTTATCAAAAGCTACAGATTTAACCTTCTAGAACTTTTATAGGACGTTAATGTTATCGCACATATTATTTATATACATCACAAATGTGTTTTGAAAATTACTCTAATATTTTTATTAAAGTTTTAATTTCACCCTTTAAAAAATACACTAAACACCACACTCGCTTGTTAAAGAGGGGCGTCAAAGAGGATGGATGCGCACTAGGGGGTTAACGGGCGCAAAAAGTGTGTGGTGTGAGGTCAACTCACATATATAATACAATATATATTTCAAAAAAAATTTATCCATTTTGTGAGTATCTTGTCGGTAATTTCTGACACACTTCCTACGGATAGGAAAATTGCTAAAATGAAATGTATTTCGTAGGAATTGTATTGGTATTTTCCTACACATTTTCTACGGATATTAGTTAAAAACTACGGATGTTAATAAATTTATTTTAAAAATAACATATATTTTTATAAATAATAAAACTTTATATTTTAATATCAGTAATTTCATTTTATTATGAATGTTTTTTATGATAAATTGGATTCCTACGCATTTCCTACCAATAATTAAAATGAAAACGGATTCCGTAAGAATTCCGTCGGGAATTGCCGACACTTTTCCTGCGCATAATAATTCCTACGAATTTCTGACTAATGGTTAAAATGAAAACGGATTTCGTCGGAGATCTGTCGGCATTTTCCTACACTTTCCTATGCAAACCAATTTGTCGTTTTTTTTTTTCTCACTTTTTTTGTCACAAAACTAAGACCCTTTCTAATACGTCGGGATTTCATAGAAATGTGTCGCCATTTTCGTTCGTAGGAAATGCGTAGGAAATTTTAGTAGGAATATATAATAGCAGTTTTCTAATAGTGCATTTACTCACATTTTAAAAATAAAAAAGATTGAAAAGTAAATTTTTTTAATTAAACCACTACAAACTTAAGTTAAAGTGTAGTTTAACCCTCATGGGTTGAGTTATAATACAAAAGATTTAAAAATAAGAAGGGTAAGAAGGCACCAGAGAGTGACAAGTGTCATATGAGTAATTAAATGGAAAGGGTAATTTTGTCTACAAGAGTAAAAAAGAATATGCACATGCAAGTCACTTGCTATTACCCCCTAACTTTTAAACGTCCGTAACTTTTTTATACATCATTTGTTTTTAAAAAAAAATTATACCATAAAATCGAGCGTTTTTTTATCTTTAATATGAGTACCATATTGTTATATTTTTCAAAAAAATTTGAAAAACCCAGTTGCATATTACACAATGGACGTGATGTAAAACACAATGTAAATTAGATTAAAAGCACAATCAATGACAACAGATAAAGACACAATGGACAACATACTAAAACACAATGAACATAACGTATAACACAATGACGATAACATATAACACAATAAGAATCAGACTAAATAAAAACACAATTGATGACAACAGATAAAAGACACAATTAATGACAGCAAATAAAAGACACAATGGAGAGCAGATGAAGACACAATGAAAAACAAACTAAAAACACAATACTTAACAAACTAAAACACAATGAACAAGATAATAAAAAAATTGAACAAATTATAAAACCACAATGGACAACATATTAAAACACAATGAATAACATATTACACAATGGACATGATGTAAAACACAATGTAAATTAGATTAAAAACACAATCAATGACAACAGATAAAGACACAATGGACAACATACTAAAACACAATGAACATAACGTATAACACAATAAGAATCAGACTAAATAAAAACACAATTGATGACAACAGATAAAAGACACAATTAATGACATCAAATAAAAGACACAATGGAGAGTAGATGAAGACACAATAAAAAAACAAACTAAAAACACAATACATAACAAACTAAAACACAATGAACAAGATAATAAAAAATTGAACAAATTATTAAACCACAATGGACAACATATTAAAACACAATGAATAACATATTACACAATGGACATGATGTAAAACACACTGTAAATTAGAATAAAAACACAATCAATGACAACAGATAAAGACACAATGGACAACATACTAAAACACAATGACCATAACGTATAACACAATGGCGATAACATATAACACAATAAGAATCAGACTAAATAAAAACACAATTGATGACAACAGATAAAAGACACAATTAATGACAGCAGATAAAAGACACAATGGAGAGCAAATGAAGACACAATGAAAAACAAACTAAAAACACAATACATAACAAACTAAAACACAATGAACAAGATAATAAAAAAATTGAACAAATTTATTACAACACAATGGACAATATATTAAAACACAATGAATAACATATTAAACACAATGACCTGAACTAATAACACAATTTATAGAAAACCCAGATATAACAAAATCTTCATTGTGTCATATATTGTGTTACAGGTTTTTATAAAAACGCAATGGATAGAACTCAAATTAACGTTGTGTTATAGGTTTTGATAATAACACAATGTATAGAAACTCTACTGACCAAAACCCAGTTAAAAGACACAATGACCTGAACCTTTAACACAATGCCAAAAAACCCAGTAAAAATGAAAATTTTTATTTTATTTTTATATGATAATATGGTACTCATATTAAAGATAAAAAAACGTTCGTTATTATGGTGAAATTTTTTTTGAAAAAAAATGTCATATGAAAAAGTTATGGACGTTTTAAATCGATGGGGGAATTGGCATGTGCCTTGCATGTGGAGAGAGAAAATCCATAAATATATGATTCCTTTTATGCCTTTCTATTATCTTTTTTTCCCTACAACCAATCTCAACCCTTCAAATCTAAGATCAATGGACTAGAATCCTTCTTACACTTCTTATTTATTTTATCCTTTGTATTTGATCCTAACCCTAACCCTCATTACCAATATGATAGTAAATTGACAAAGACTTTCACACTTTTAGTGGTAACTTTTAAATATAAATCTATCATGTTTTTTTATTATTTTCAAAAAGAGGAGAAAACTTGACCATGAAGGTACATAAAAAAAACCGTTATTCCGTGCTATATAAACTTTCATCTACACTTCGATCATATCATTAACAAACCAAAGTACCCATTACATACGCTTTCTCCTACTAAACCCTAACCCTAAGTTCACCCTGATCATCCTTCTAGACTTCTAATTTCATTGTTGTTACCCCAAGTTATCCATAACACACACATATACAAGTATTACACCAATACTACAACATACAACATATAATTTGCACAAGTTTTACGCATGAATATGGACTTAAAGACGACGAAAAGACGCTTGTTTCATGGAGATAACGATCATGAAGGGAAGAGAAGTAAGCAAGAAGAATATTGGAAGCATGCACATAAGATGTATGGCGATGGTGTTTCGTGGTTCAGAGGTGTGATGATCGGAAAAGGCAGTTTCGGTTGTGTTTTTATCGCAAAGTTGAAGAACTTCAACTCGAGATACAGCCTGTATCCACCGGTTATGGCTGTGAAATCAGCAGATGTTTCTGCTTCTTGTTCAATTCAGAAGGAGAAAGAGGTGATGGATAATATTAGCGGTGGTTGTCCGTACGTGATCACGTGTTTTGGGGAAGAAATCACCAACGGGGAGAGCGGTCGGATGGTGTATAATTTGTTGTTGGAGTATGGGTCTGGTGGAACCTTAGCTGATGTAATCAAGAGCACAAATGGAAAAGGAATGCCAGAATTGGAGGTGAGGCGACATGCGAGATCCATTCTTCGCGGGTTGAGTCACATTCACAAAAGAGGGTATGTTCATTGTGATTTGAAGCCACAAAATGTATTGCTAGTAGCCAATGAAGGGAAAACTGGTGGTTTTGTTGCTAAAATTGGTGATTTGGGATCGGCGAAGAGGATGAAGCAGATTAAGAAAAATAAATTGAATAATTATGGGCCTTGTTGGAGGGGTACCCCTATGTATCTATCACCTGAAGCTTTGGTTAATGGTGTTCAAGAACAGCCTGCTGATGTTTGGGCGGTCGGGTGTATCGTGTTTGAGATGTTAACTGGAAAACCGCTTTGGTATTCAAATCAAGACTTGGGTGTTGATGAGATAATAAGTCGGATTAGTAGCATATCTGCAGAGGGGAGGAATTTCTTGAAGAAATGTTTGTGCAGAAAGGTTATGTGTAGATTAACCGCTAACATGTTGTTAAAGCATCCTTTCTTACAAGGGTTGCCTGATGATGATATCGATGAGGTCGAAGAATCAGACGAGGTTTTTGACATAAACACCATCACCTCATCATCATTGTTCTCTGATGATGATGAGTTGTGGTTGTCTTCTTGTTCAGAAGATGAAGATATGGATGTCACTGCAAATGGAGAAAGTATTAATGCTAGATTTCATGAAGTGCGGAGATTTCCTGCAAGATTATAACCATTTCCAAGAGATCGTAGCTGTTGTTGGTTGTTGAACAAAGGGTGTCGAATGAATCTGGCTGTTGTTAGGGATCATTTTTTATGTGTTCATAGTTTATAGCATGGTACATATCATGGATGTTGATTGTTGAAGGTTTCTCTACATATCATTTCGCATTTGGCTGTTTTGTTCATAATTATCCATTCTTCTAAAGTTTACGCGTATCCTTTGCTATCCATCTTGGGTTTGTTTGGATTTCAACACAGTTCTTATTTCTTCGATTACTTAATTGCTTCAACCCCAAGCAACCAATATGATTACGCTACACAGTTATTGTATTTCGAATTTGTAAACTGTATCATATCATTGTGATCAATAGCTTCCCTTGTTAACCCATATACCAAACCCTTAAATTGGATAATCTGTTTTTATGGGCAATTTAAAAACAATATAGCAATAATCATATAAAATCACTTAAGACGTCGTTTGCGACTCTGCAGTAGAACCCATTTCCCCTTTAGCTAAAATAACTTTTGTTTGATTCGGATAAACACGACCCAAAACAACTCAATCATGAGTAAACAGGTTGAAGATACATAAAATGGGTAAAATGCTGATTCAGTAAGAGAACATGATTACAAATCAAACAACTTTGTCTTGACAAATTATTAAAAAGCAGCAACAAAAACAGACAATTTCAAACTTCAACCTCACCGTTTGTACCAGTATGATCGTTTGCCTCTGCAACTATGTCCGAAATGAACTTTATCAAGGAACATAACCCACCCAAGAAATTATGATCAATAACACCATTACCATCTGTAACATGTGCAAAATCAATAAGTTTGACTACCGCATTTGACCGGGCTCCTTCTAAAGTCAACCTCTTGTCAAACATGAATAGCAAAGAACAGGCATGAAAGTGGTAGTTTGTTTGATCTTCAAACCATTTCTTCAGTTCCACCAATTGAGCCAAAATCCCATTGGGCCCACCATACACATAAGATACTAAAGAACAATCTGGGCCCGGGCCCTGGCCCGTTTCTGAAGACGGGTTAGAAGAAACAAAATTCCTAAGAATGAGTTTAACATCATCTAGTCCGGTTTTACGCATATAATCTCTATCGGGCTTATAAAACCCTGATTCCTCACCGGTATAAACTTGCAGCCCGGATATTCTGAACCCGAGTGGGGTACTTGTGCTTTCCCTGTCCTTTTTCAAACATTTTGCAATGTACGCGTCCGAAGCTTCCGGGCCCCACGTTCTAGACCCGATTTTGATGTCCATTACAGACGGGTTAGGACTGGCTGATGTAAGATCTTGCAACACAATGTGAGGGTGGTCTGACCCGGTGGACGCCTTCATGACTTTGGTGCCATAATATACAGGGAAGAATTTGCGTATCTGTTCTGGGATATTCGTGTTGGAAGAAAATGATTCGTAAAAGGCGACTTCTTCAGACCCGCGTTGATCTCCCTGAAGAGGTTTGTAAAACCGGCCCGAATCATCAACGAGCGGGCCCAGCTTCCCGACCCCCGCTTCATGTCCGGCAACCTGATGATCTGGTGTCTTAAGCATGTCTATTGTCACAAAAACCGAAGAGAAATTGAAAATCTGTTGAATATTGAAACAGATTGCAAGCTGCAACACCAGTTGGGACAAACAAATGGGGCTAAAAGATACATAAATTTATCACAAATCCAAATGATTTATAACCAGTTTAAGCAAGAAAACCTGATGGTGCATTTCATCGAACACTTGATATGCATAAACAAAGGTGAACCATTGAACCAAACAAGAGGGCAGCAGTCAATCAATCGAGTGACAGATTATTAATAATTAATAAGAAACATATAGAAGAAATCAAGAACATACATAGAGCTGTACATTTTTATGGGTGATCTAATCTAAAATCAGATGAACAAATCGAATAACAGTAACAGATTAACAGATGTATATATATATAAGATTTTCCAAAATCAAACTCACATATCTTTCAACAACGATAACAGATATATAAAAAATTAAAAAGCCCTCTAGAAAACTCAAAAGAATTAGGATACATGGAATTTTAACTCCAAATTGTGTGAATTCTTTAATGCATTAACTAAATGCCTTACATTGTCAAATAAATCAACAACAATGGATACAAAATTCAACACAGAATCCAATTAATTGAAATTAAACATCTGAAAGGAAGAAGTATAAAAAATATGAAGATTATAGATTAATCACCTGTTCTAATAGATAGATAGATAGATAGATAGATAGATAGAGGATGTGAGTTGTTGATCTAGATGTAGATGAAAAGTAGAATCGTATGCGTGTGGATCCGTTTGTAAGTACATGCAGCACCCTCGTGTTACATATTTTTAATTAAAAATAAGAGATGTTAACAATGAAACCGATGTGGCGTGCAAGTTTCAAGGAGGATTTTAAGGAGTGTATAATTATATACATTATTAAGGGTGGAGATATAATAGGAAGTTAATTTGGTTAGGAAGGATAGGAAGTGATCTTGACCATCCATTAAGTTAATCAAGGGCTAAGATTAAATCAGGGAGATTGAAAGTAAGAAAAGAGGCGCGTGACTTTTTTCAGGGGCATTCTAGTCAAGTAAGCCAATAGTTTCTCTCTCCTCCAATTCCCCTCATTTTTTAAACGTTAATAACTCTTTCATACGACATTATTTTTTTATAAAAATTGCACAAAAAAAACGAGCGTTTTTTTATCTTTAAAACGAGTATACTATTGCTATATTTTCAAAAAAAAAATTCAAAACCCAGTTGCGTAAAACGCAATAGAAAAACCCCCAGTTACGTAAAACGCAATGAAAAAAAAACCCTAAAAAATGACATTTTTCTAAAACGCAATGCACCAAAAACACAAAGAAATGACTTATTTGTAAAACGCAATGGCCAGAAAACACAAAGAAATGTTTTATTTCTAAAACGCAATAGCCTAAAAACTCAAAAGAAAATGTACTTTATAAAACGCAATGGACTAAAAACCCATAAAAATGTGTTTTACCTAACGTTTGTGTTTTACGGAAGCTCTTGAATGAATTGCGTTTTGCTGTTAAAGAGAGCTATAGGGAATTTTGAATATGCAGAATGTGATTACGATCTCTCCATATTTGCAGACTCACCAAACTTTCCAGATACAAGAATACTAGGTTATGTTTTTAAGGTGATTTGAGATTTGAACCATGGCAACTTTGTCACCCAATTGTTTCTTCATCCAATCACAGTTATATCTTCATTCTTGCTCGTTACTGAATAGCCAGAAAGGACTGAAAACACATAAAAAGTGTTTTACCTAAAACGCAATGCACAAAAAACACAAAGAAATGTCTTATTTGTAAAACGCAATGGCCAGAAATCACTTAAAAATGACTCATTCTAAAACGCAATGGACTGAAAACACTTCAAAAATGTGTTTTACCTAAAACGCAATGACTAAAAACACTTAAAAATATGTTTTTTCTAAAACGCAATAGCCAGAAAGGACTTAAAAATGACTCATTCTAAAACGCAATGGACTGAAAACACCTAAAAATGTGTTTTACCTAAAACGCAATGACTAAAAACAATTCAAAAATGTGTTTTACCTAAAACGCAATGACTAAAAACACTTAAAAATATGTTTTTTTCTAAAACGCAATAGCCAGAAAGGACTGAAACTGTCTGGGAACTGTCTGGGACTGTGAAAACACTTTTATTTCTAAAACGCAATGGACATATAAAACTGTCTGGGACTGTGAACTGTCTGAATTGTCTACGAATTATTAGCTCAACCCCAGCCAGGGGCTCTGCCCCTTGGACCCCGCCAGGGGCTGCCGCCCCTGGGACCCCGCTACCGGGGGCTGCCGCCCCCGGACCCCCGCCATGATCGTAAAACGCAATAAGTAAATCAAAAACCCAGATCGTAAAAATGAAATTAAAGAATTTCTTACATGGATCGAAGTGGTTTCTTCAACAATTGATGAATTTTGAATGATTGAAACACTTATCAACGCTTGAATCGAACGAATCGAGTGATTATCTCCAAAATCACCGGAAAAAACGAGATTTTTTTATGAAATTAAACTGGGTTTTCTTCAAAAAAAAAGCTGAAGAACACGTTGATCGGGTTCTGAATCATTGATTTGTGATGAAAATCGCACTATAATGTAGTGATTATTGAGATAGAAAGTGAAGAAATAGTTGAAGATGGTGGGTTTTGAAAATGATGGGTTTTTGAATTTACTGGGTTTTGAAAAAGGAAGAAGAAGGAGTTGGATTGACTAAAATACCCTTTCTCTTTATTTTAAAATTTGCCACATGTCATAATCCTATGGCTTCCTATCCTTCCTAGTGAAAATTAACTTCCTATTTGATCTTTACCCACATTATTAAATGTGATTATGATTTAATAATTTATCGTAATTATAATATCCTTAGTTAATTGATTAGATAATTTAAGTATCCTAGACGAGTTAGGTTTGGATGGATAATTATGTGAACGATCATAGTGATAGTCTAACGCGTTAGGTTAGCTATATATGTCGCGTATTGGGTAGAGATTTGTAAGAATCAAGTTTTTAAGTAGTTTTCATGGTTAAATAATATTGTGGAAGTTAGTCATAATCTATGTATCATGGGAACAGGTGCGGAACTGGGGTTCGAGGACGATACGGGTACGGTGAACGGCAAAACTCAAAAATTCAAGATACGGGTACGGCAAAAAAAAATTAAAAATATACCACAATCAAATCGCAGAAAAAAAAAAAAAAAAAAAAAAAAAAAAAAAAAAAAAAAAAAAAAAAAAAAAAAACTTTTTGTCCCAATATATCAAATTACAAAAACAATTTTTAAGCTCTGCTTTTTGTCCTAATATTTCAAACCACAAAAACCTTACCCACACACAAGAAACCCTAAGACTAAAGGGTATGGGGCCGGCTAGGACCGGCGCCGGTCCCCCACACCGCCCCCCTGAGGTTCGGCTCGGCCCAAACGGCTCCCCACAGCCGGGTGAGACGGACCATGATCTCTCTCTCTCTTCTTTCTCTCTCCTCTCTCTCTCTCTTTCTCTCTCTAAATAATCAAATAAATTATATATTTTAATTGTTTTTATAAATTATGTGGGGCCCCATCCTCCATCCCTCTCAAATGTGAAGGAGGCCCATCCCTCACGAGCCGCCTACCTGGCGCCTACGTGGAGGCTCATCCCCGTGGGAATGAGCCTCACCATACCCTTTAGTTTAATATACCACAATCAAAACAGCCGCCACCCACAAAATGTCTCTCTCTCCCTCTCTCTCTCTCTCTTCCTTTAACGTACACACCTCGTCTCTCTTTTTCTCTCTATGAACACAACATTTTTTTCGTTTTTGGTGGTGTGGAGCAAAACATATCGATGATGGAGGTCCCCGAAATGTCGAACTGCTGTCACTCTCTCTTTCTCTTTATGAAATGTCCCTGAAACGTCGAACTCCTATCCCCACTTTCTCGGAAGCGTTTCGATGTTGTCCCCATATTCCCGGAAACTTTTGGGGGACGTACCCATGGTGTTTCTGTCCCCAAACCGTCCCCGGGACGGGTACTCATGGCTCCAAGCCATCCCTGTGCTTCATAGATCATAATTTTATGTTATTCGTTTGATATTAGATTCGGACTTGAAAACCAATCGTGGTGATGATCTAGTCCCAAAGGTGTAATTTTAAAAGTAGATTTACTGGTACGTAGGTTTCTCGTTTTACACAAATTAATGTTTTTAGTCCAAGTTTCTCATGTATTGGGTAAACGAACCTTATTTTTATAAATATACTTGTATTTATAATATATAATAATTACGTAATATATATAATAAATAAAATAAGTTGATAATATAATCATCTATATCTATATACTATATAATAAAAGAAACCATTTTCCGGACACTTGTCATCATATTAGGCCATGTCTTATAAATAATTATTATTTATTTTAATCTTTTCTAATTAATTATAGATAACCATCCTACTAAATATTATTTTGTTTAATCTCTTATGGATAATTATCATTTAATTTAATGTATTATAATTAATTATAGATAAATCTCCTACAAAATATTATTTAGTTTAAATTTAATGTATACTTCTCATTATAATATTGTATTTATTACGGGTTTTTTAAATATAATTTATATTTTATCACTCAAATAGCTACTTATTTGTTTCTTGAATAACATGTCTGACCACTGTATCTTCTTTTCAATAATCATCTCTGTAATCACCATATCTATGGCGTACCGAATACATCCATTAGTTTTTTTTTAAATATAATTTTCTTATTATTTGGTATATAAAATAATATTTATTCAACCCGTGTAATACACGAAGGTTTTTAAAGATATAACTTATTTATTATTTGGTAAACAATATTACATTTATTCAACCCGTGTAATACACATGATTTTAAAGATACAACTTTTTTTATTTGGTATATAAAATTACATTTATTCAACCCGTACAATACATATGGTTCTTATAGATATAACTTTTTATTATTTAATATAGAGTTAATAGCCAAAATGGTCCCTGAGGTTTGCTCACTTTTGCCACTTTAGTCCAAAACCCAAATTTTTTAAATCTGGGTCCCTGAGGTTTGTATTTTTTTGCCATTTTAGTCCAAAAATGAAATCTGGTCATATTTCTAAAAAAAAACCTCAACTTTTGTCCTTTTGCACAGGGGTAAAATGGTCATTTTCATTTAATTATAACTAATTATTAATTAAAAATAATAAAACCCTTATTATAAACACACACATCTCAGATCATCTTCTCTAATCGTCCAAGCACACCTCCTCCCCTTCTCTCTCTCTTCACAAGCACACCTCCTCCCCTTCTCAGATCATCTTCACCGGCCAGATTCCGATCAACATCTCCGGCACCGGCAACACCTAACAAAAACATGCTCACAAGGTCACACATCCTCTCTAATCCTCCAAACCCTAGAAGGCGGATCCATTTGCTTAATCTGCCTATCAAATCTCATCTCAAACCCTAATTCTCCAACCGTTTTCCGGCAACAATCCGCCGACGGCAGCGGAGCATCACGGTAAAAACCCCCTTCACCATTTTTCTGTTATTTCTGAGATTGTCGATGATGATGTTGATGATGGTCTCAACGGTGGACGACGGTGGTTCATATCCCCTGATTCACCATAACTTCATCATCCTCACATTATCTTCATGTTTAGGAACCAGAGGAGCAGTCACAGGAGCCGTTGGAGGACTCAACCGGCACCGGAGTATGAGGAGTGCTCACCGGAGTCGCAGGGAGGGGCCGGAGGGGTTTGATTTCTGCATTTGATTTTGAAAACGAAACGATTCTGCATTTGATTTTTGCGTTTGATTTCTGCATTTTGAACATGATGGGGTTTTGAACAGGGAGGGGCCGGAGGGGAAGTGGGTGCGGAGGGAGAGGGAGAGGGTGTCGGAGGACGGAGAGGGGTGGTGGTGGGTGGCGGAGAAGCCGGAGAGGAAGGGGATTCCGAAAACGGCGATGGGGATTTTGGCTTTGAAGTGGATAGGGTTATGGGTTTGGTCTTCGAGTTTTACAGATGATGAATCAGAGGATCGATTAACAGCTTTCAAAATAATTGTTGTTGTTGTTGTTCATTGAATGAATAAAGATCTGAATCAAAACCAAAAGTTGTGGTGGTGGAGTCTGGATCTGGTGGTGTTATAGAGAGAGAGAAGAGAGAGAGTCAGATGTTTGTTTATAGAGAGAGAGAGAGTGCAGAGACTTTAGAGAGGGAGAGAGATCCTGACAAAATGACAATTTTGCCCCTAGGAGAAATGAGGAAAAGGACAAAAATCAGTAAGAAATCCTGACAAAATTTGACTTTTTTGAAATTTGGACTAAAATGGCAAAAAAATGCAAACCTCAGGGACCCAGATGTAAAAAATTTGGGTTTTGGACTAAAGTGGCAAAAGTGAGCAAACCTCAGGGACCATTTTGGCTATTAACTCTTTAATATATAAAATTACATTTATTCAAAACAAGCAATAAAGGAGGTTTTTAAAGATATATTATTTTATTATATAGTGTATAAAATATATTTATTCAACCAGTGTAATACACGGGGTTATAACCTAGTGTTATATATATATAGTTACACCATGCGTAATGGGCATTATAGGGGCATGAAAGAGTTTGATAAAGCCGCTAGCACCATCCCCTTGGGCATTATAGGGGCATGAAAAGGGATGGGCATTTCTAGAATAATGCCCAAAGAGGAGGAAAAAATGGTAAGTATTAAATGAAATGGGCATTAACCGTTACACATTTTTTTGCAGGGACGTTATAAGACCGCCCGTAATGGGGCGTTTGTTATAAAAAAAATAAAAAAGGCTAAAAAGTGGCCCCCACCCATTACACCCCGGCGTGATGTGGCGTTTTTTTATTACTGTCAACCGCTGTCGCGTAACTGCCAGTCATAAAGGCTTTAATTGGGAATAGTTCTGAAGTTCAGTGGGAGTTGTATGTAGTCGATAAGGGATTCTGTACTCTTACATGATATGTAACAGTTAGACATTGTGGCGCCCTCGTTGATTCAAACTGGTGAAGTGTAAGGCCTTACCCAAACTTACTGTGTGTTTGTTCGGACCACTTTGACTTTTTATCGAGAACAATAATAATTGAACACCATATGAGAATGAACTTAATCCATGTCTCATTGATTCAATTTATGTCTTTTACAGAAAGGATAAATGACAACAATTATCATAAGTCTATTGTCTTGCATTAGTAAGTTGTTACTAATAGCAAGGTGTTTTGGTTAATGACTTTAAAGTGTCATACCTTGTTGGGGGCAGCCATGTGCAGCTAGAGCGCCACTGACTGTCTGCGTTGAGGATTTTATCGAAACCCGTCCAAGTGGGAGATTGTTGGAATTATATATACGGGTTCGATAAGTCAACGCTGCTGACCGAGCTATGACCCGTAAGAGTTACACCTTGGGCAATGGACATTAAATCCACTTAACTTGGTTAACTGGTAATCACGAACAATTAACGAAATAAACGGACTTATTATTTATACTAATTATAAATAATATGTATAACGTTTATTCTGTTATTCTCGGGCTTTATCGCGTCTTGAACCTGTACTACATTTATTAGATTTGGTACCCGGGTAATTATTAAATCATTATATTAAATTCTTTGAATGTTTTGGCACCTAAAAGCTTATGCTTTTTCTCCAATTTTATGTGTGAACATATATATATACTAGTCCTCTACCCGCGCGATGCGGCGGGAAACATATCACTTTGGTTGGTGAGTTTAGGGCTATGTATGGGGCGGTTCGATTTTGAGCCATAACCAAAACCAAATTCGCGATGCAAAGGAAAACACAACACTTGTTAGTAATTATAAGGGTGTGCATGAGTTTATCAATCTTCTGGTGATATATTGTGTAGTACGTTTGTTTGGTTTCTTATTCGTAGCATCCTTGTGTAGGCTATCTATGCCATCAGCCTTACAGACCTTTGAAAAATAACAAAAACACTATTAAGAAAATATTGGTCACAAACATAGTAATTTAAAAATAAAATCCGAACACACGAATGGGAAAATATCAATCATAAACATAGTAATTTAAAAATAAAAATATGCATGTCTACCACTTGCATTGTGATGAGATGTTTTTTCATCATAAGCATCACACATCTCGATTATCTCATCTATATGGTATGGCCATGATTCTTCATCAAAATAGATACTGTGAGTTTCTTTTAGTTGTCGCCTTAAAAGGTAAGCCGGAAGCAGTGAAGGCATGCAACGTAACCAAATTGGCAGAGACACATGCACAGGAAGTAAATACATGGCCATGAGAATAGGCACTAAACACATAAAGGGGTGTCCTTTATCTTAGCTTTCTCTTTCTGATTTACATTTTGTATAAAATACTTTACATTTGAATTTATTTTAGTTAAAACTTTATTTGGTTTAGGGTGTCCTTTTAATTATTTTTAATTTTATAATATTCAATTTCTCAAATATTATAATCTATATTTATTTTGAAGAAAAATTATACATCTAAATAATCTTTCAAAGAAAGTGCATGACGAATCATCAAAGGAAAATTTTCACCGATTAAAGTTAAAAAAACACGTCAATAGTCCCGTGTATATCGGTGATCCGTCACTAAGGCTGGAGGGTCTGGCTAAGAGCTTTATCACGCCACCTCACTGCCACCTCACCGCCACGTCACACAGGGGCTTTAAAACCCACTCCTTTAACTTATAGAGTGTGGAGGGTGTGGCTAGGGGTTTTATAGCCCCCCCCCCCCCCCCCCCTTTAAAGCCAATCAACTTTGATGGAGCTCCCCTTTGCTCGTTAACATGCTGGCGGAAGTATGATGGCGCCCCGCCCTTTAATTACGGCGGTGTGGACGATGGAGCCCCGAGGGCGCTATGGAGGCTGAGGTGACGGGGTGGCGGCCCCCACCCCCACCAACCTAACCCCTAGATGCTTTTAAAGTTGTTTATAAATAAGCACACTATAATTAACACAATTTTAAAGTTGCTTATAAATAAGAATACTATAAGTAAATCATTGTTAATATCTTTAGGCATCGTTATTAAATACTTTATTAAATACGATACGTTGTTTAATTTTAAGCTCTAATAATAATTGTATGTCTAATAATTTTAAAATACGATATTTTGTTTACTTCTAAAGCTATGATAATAATTGCTTATATAATAAATATATTTTAACAATCTTAAAAAAAATAAGAATTACATTTATGAAAACAATACGAAAGAGACAAAAGCTCTTATGAAGGTAGCAAGAGGAACAAGAAAAAAATTCAAAATAGATAAAAATAGAAAAGACTGCAGTTTTTATATAATTTTGGGTATTTTGACCAAAACAAAGCCCAAATACTTGAATGCTTTAGAGTTGACCGTGGACTGGTTAGGTTTGTTATTTATCTCCACCCATCACTGTTTCTTCTCCTGCATTACGATTGGTTTTGGAGTCAGTTATTTGTTCCGAGACACGTGCAATAATCCTTGTACCCCAAACCCCTACACCTGAGACCATAGTTGATATACTTCGGATCCATGTAGCTTTTCCGATCCTTTGTTTCATCCTCATAGTAGTGCCCCAAACCCCATAAGTCACAACCCGCCTCCTTTTTTATCATACCAGCCACCAAATGCCATATAACCATAATAGCACTTGCGGTCAAATAAACCCAACGATGGGCGTTCCAAGAGCTGTTAAAGGACAAGCCCGTGTCGATGTAATGACCAATAGAAGTCTCTTTGCCATGGTTCCGATTTTGCACCCAAACCTGGGCCTTCCCCCCGAGATTAAACGTGAATATCATAGCCCATAAAAGCGAGATTGGGCCCAGGCTTCAAATTCAGCAGCCAAAAGAGGGCTTCAAACTTACCAGCCAAACGCAGGCGATGAGTCTTCATCAGGTACTGCAGCAGATTAGTCCTAACAACTTGAACATTTGCAGCGCCATAACCCATGTGATGCAAATACAAACCCAGTTTTAACAGAGAATAGGCAGCCCCGTACACCGAGAACTGGGCTTTGAACAATAAAAACCACATAGCATGCAGAATAACGACATCAGACTCCTGATCTCTCCACTTTTGATGCATGTATATAAACAAACAGACAGCAAATTCTGTCCCAAACAGACAGACAGCACTGTGGCCTAGCCAGTAGATTCTGCAGATCTTCGTAGTACCAGCAGCCATTTTACCACTTTACCCCTGCAAACATTAAGTAACCTCTGCATTACAACACTTCGCCATCGATGCATGCTTCAATATATTTTCCAAACGTGATGTTTCCAGCTCTCGTAGGTCCATGAGTTGTGAATATGCCACCTCCTGAGAGCCCAAGACATCATATTTCGGTACACCCAAGACATCATATTTCGGTACATTCATCATTAACCCTTTCGGCTCAGAAATTTATGAAAAAAAAGTCTACACAATTGTTAATATTATTAATGTCATATAATAGTATAATGCTTTATCACAGTGATAACTTTTTTTTTATTATATAAGCATGATTATTGTCTTACCTCAGCGTATTTCTTTGGGATCACTATACGGCCTGTTCTGAATATATATCATCTAACTATTCAATATTCCTATTATCAAAGTAATTGTAGCTTGTGTTATCAACAAGTTGTAGCAAGGTGTTGCATTTCAAGTGGTATGGATTCTAATCCTATGGTGAATATTGGTGTATAAATTACGAGAAAATTTAGTGTGCATATGGGTTTTCCATTCTTCAAAAAATCAATATTTTTATCAGTGTACTTAAAATATAAAAACAATTGTATTAAACATTTAAATCTAACTAATTAATGTTATTATTATTATTATTAATGTAATTCATACAAAATAATATTTTATAAAGCACTTAAATATAGTTTGATTACGAGTGATATGAATTCTGATTATGTTTCTGTTTTGGCTTTGTCTTCGTGATACAATTCTAAGCTTTGACTTCAACGGTTTACTAATAAGGACACCCTCCCCCCCTCCCCCCCCCCCCCAAAAAAAAAAAAAAGCCCAACATATTGCATTGGCAAGTGCTCTTTTTAGTAAAATTGTGACATTGAACTACAGTTTGATATGTTCGTAGACAAAATGCCGTTTTTTAGTGTTTACGAGCACCACATGCCCAAGATTTCCTTCTTACTATACCTATAGATGGGGTTAGGCTAACATATGTCATCGGCGTACTATCCTTAAGTATTGCCTCACGATTCCATTATTTCCTATTGATGAGATATACCCGGTTTGTCATAAGGCGTGTTTGGATTCCTTTGGGGAACATGCGGTGCATTGTAGAGAGCTCCCGGGTTTCAAGTACATATATGATTTGTTTAGGGATGTCCTCTTTGACATATTCAGGCGCGCTGGGATTTCTACTACCAAAGAGGCACATAATACAAGTGTAATGGATATGTTTCGATGGGAATGGTTCATGACTTCAATCGTACTTTGTTTTCCCTTTTTATAAGATACCTTGCTTTAGCATATAGTTGGATATTTACAATTTCTTTAATTATGATTATGATTCCACAAAACTTTCTACTTGCAAAACCATCAGAGGTATGCCTATAAATGCTAGCTCATATGTATAATCCTTTTCATCTTTGGTTGTACTATCTTCCACATAATTATAGTCTCTTCTGATTTTTCTTTTTTTTATTTTGTGTCCCTTTCTTCTTCTCATACTACTACTTATTTTTATTAGAAAATGATTAAAAAGAATATAATGTTTGAACACAAACATCCATTTATTCTTATAGACTTGTGGTCGGAGCAACTACAACGTGAAGAAGAGTCTCAAGAAGACGAGGAGGAGAACGATGATGTTTTAATTGCAAAACAAGACTTTCAATGTTTATGTTCCAGATGTGGGGAAGAAATCACCTGGTATCATAGGTATTACTACTCTTGCTGTCAATGTAGTGATTACTTTGTTCATAAATTTTGTGCAGAGCTTCCAGAAAGATTGGAAGACATTTGTGAGGTTGGTCATACTCTTGACTTCACCCAATACCCCTACGCTTGGAACTGTAAACTTTGTGGTAGGCATCATAAGTCTGGAGAGTTGTGTTATCGTTGTCGTCGTTGTTTTAAATATCACCTTGATGTAACTTGTGTTAACACAAGGCTACAAATCAATATCATCCATCATCCTAGCCACAAACACCCACTAATTTGCAACCCAAAACAAGTTTTAGACAGGTATGAGGCATGTGGGAAGGAACAAAAAGGGATCTTCTATCATTGTTCCATTTGTCCCTGGTCTAAAATTATCCACAGTCATTGTGCTTTTCTACCACAAAAGTTGCAAATCCAAGATACTACAAATGATGTCTTCTCCCATATCCATCATCTCACCCTTGCTTATTCCTTTCCGGATGCTGATCAAGAATCTAAACGTTTCCCGCGGTGTAGGGTATGCCTTAAGTCGTTTTCTGATCATCCGAATCTTTGGATATATAAATAATGCAGATATTATACTCATCTGGATTGCGCAACATCAAGAAACGAGCCGTTCATGTCCATCCTCAAGTCTCCAGGTAGACCTAACTACAAAGATGATCATTTAGCATTACACTGTTTTTTTCTATATATGTTATTGGTCATTTAGCATGACAATTGATTTATGATCATTTAGCATTACAATGTTTTTTTTCATCAGGTACAGGGAATACCAGTAAAAACTACAAAGATGATGAGCATCCTTATCTTCTTCATCTTCCGTTTCCAGATCCATCTTACAGCATACTAAAACACTTGTTTTTTAAGGAAAAAGGATTAAGTACGTTAGAAATTTCTAACAAGATCACCTATAAAGCACAAGGTATTATTCATAAACACCCACTAATTCTAGAGGATATCACAATTCCCACCTCTTCTAGAATAAAATCAATAGCCTATCATGACCCATTGAAGAGGATTGAGCTTTTGTGTGATGGGTGTTTGAGACCAATAATGAGTGGGCCTATTTATGTGTGTGCCAATGAGGAGGAGCATTGCAACTTTGTCCTCCACGAGTGGTGCTCTCGACTACCTACTGAACTAAAAGACCACTTTCATCACCCACAACATACCCTGATTCTCCATTCAAAAACCCCTGGTAAGTTTTTCGGGGATTTCAATTGTTATATTTGTGATTTACCTTGCAACGGATTTGTCTACTATTGTGAGGAATGCAAATACTACATTGATGTTAAATGTGCCTTCTTACCTGAAGAAATCACGCATGCTTCGCACCCAAATCACCTCCTTTCTAGAGTTTATTGCACAGGCATGCGCCGGTGTAGTATGTGTTTGGGTTATATGAATGGTCTTATATTTAGTTGTCATACTTGTGATAATTTTCGTGTGCATCCCAATTGTGCTTTGTTAATACCGGAGACAACTACACACAAGTGCGACAAGCACCCTTTGAAGCTGAGTTACTTTCCCATTGAGAACCATAAGAGTGAATATTTTTGTGAAATTTGCGAGAAGAGTTTTGATCCTGAACTTTCATTCTATCATTGTCGTGAGTGTATGCAGTCTATTCATACAGCTTGTGCTCCGTCAATACTTCGGTATGAAACATATACGACGAGTGACTTGTTCTACTATGAGGACAATGACATTCACAAATTTGTAAATGTGAAGTTTGGGGGCACATATGAGAATACTAAAGTGCATCCACACCCCCTTTCATTCGTTCAAGGGATTGAAAACGATGGTGAATGTGCCAGCAATGATTGTGACGAAGGACGTCTCAAGTATAGTATGATCTTTAAGTGTTTAGATTGTAAATTTGTACTTCATTACGAGTGTTGTGAACGTATGAGTAACTGATGTATATATAATAGGTTTGTTCTTGTATTTCGTGTTTTGTTCATGTGTTCACTTTTGTTATTCATCTTTGTTTACTTTCATTATTTTGATTCTCAACGCCTGTTCCATTGGACCTATGAAAATAAACCTCTTATGGCCTACAATCCAATATGAAGATGAATTCTCAACCCCTGTTCCACTATTTTGATGTCAGATTACTACAACTATTAGTGTTCAATGTTCTTGTTAGTTTTTGTCATGTAACATTGAAAATAATAACAAAAATATATGTTTTTGTTAGTTTTTGTCATGTAACAATGAAGGGAAATCATAATATATATGCACTGATTACACAAAGGAATAACAAAATAAATATGCATGTGAACACAGATTATGATCCAAATTGCAAGTAAATCGACGGGTCGGTTTACATAGTGGTTTTAACGAACGAGACTTCTACTGGTGCCAAACCTACTGGTTGGGTCCGGCCAAACCGGTTTTTTTTGGTGGATCAATTTTGGGTCGGGAACCAGTTTGTCGGGCCCAAACTCGTTTTTTGTACACCGCTATCTATGTAAAGCAAATCCGTGATACGTTTAGATCTTTAAAATTCTAATATTTCTCATACACAATTAGCTTAGGTCCATATACATAATGGGTTCTACATGGATTGATATGGGCTTTTAGGCCCATAAATTCCTGATACACATAACCTGACGGAACGTATTGTCGTTTTGATATTACTTGCGATTATCAATATCCCTGTCAAAAGAAGCGTGTGTAAGAAAATAAGAAAGATGCAAAGTTGTAAAAATAGCATCACGTCCTTTTCTTTTCTTGTAAGTAATATTGGGAATCTATTATAACCTAAGAATATATAGTGTTAAGGAAAAGGTATAAGATAACATAAAATGAACAATACAAGAATCTCTTTTGGATTTGCTTGAGAGAGTTAAAGGTTGATTGCAAATTCAAATGTGTCAAAGACACGTAATTTGTAGATGCCTAGTTAGATGTTTATTTACCTATTCAAATCCCATCTCAACTAAAAGGTTTAAATGAAAAAAAACTATTCCTGAGATAGAAGAACATGAATATTACCACCGAATAACGATAAAAGAAACAATTAGTTGTAGGACCTCAGGTAGGTCCCATTTCTGACGGAGCGAGTGTGAAACATGACAAAGTGAATCAGAAAAGTACGGGTTTCTTTTGCGGATGACTTATTCCTTTTTGCGAGAGGAGATGTTGATTCGGCTCGGTGTATTATGAATTCACTTAAGTCTAAAATGTCGGGTTTGGTTCCTAGCTCTCAGAAAAGTACGGGTTTCTTTTGTAATGTTCGTGATCACGTTAAAATGGCTATTCTGAGTACTATTCCCTTCGTGGAGGGGAAACTTCATGTGCGTTACTTGGGTGTTCCACTTTTATCTTTTCGCCTCCTTTATAAGGATTGCAGTATCCTGGTTGAACGTCTGGATCAGCGTATTCACAACTGGAAGAATAAACTTCTGCCTTTTGCTGGTAGATTACAGCTTATTATTTCGGTGTTGTCAGCTTTGCATATCTATTGGTCATCGGTTTTCATTTTGCCTGCTCGGATTATTCATGATTTAGAAGCAAAAATGCGGAATTTCCTTTGGTCTCAGGGTTCTTTTCAGCGTGGGAAGGCCAAGGTTTCTTGGAAATCTATTTGCGTTCCTAAGCTTGAAGGAGGTTTGGGCATTAGACGGATTGGCGATGTCAATAAGGCTCTTATGGTTTCGCATGTCTGGAGCATTCTAACAAGCCGTGAGTCGCTATGGGTTGCTTGGATTCACTCGTACAGGTTAAAGGGCCGTAACTTCTGGGATTGTAAGGCTGTTCCGAATTGCTGCTGGAGCTGGAGGAAACTTTTACAGCTTCGGCCGCTGGTTAGAGGTTATTTTTGGTCCAGAATTGGTGATGGTAGACGCACATCAGCTTGGCATGACAATTGGAGTGCTATTGGTCCTTTGAGTACCTTCCTATCGGCTAGAGTTATCACAAGGGAGGGGTTTTCTTTACAAGCGACTGTGGCCGATGTGTCTTCTAATGGTTCGTGGTTATGGCCTGATGCTTGGAGAGACACTTATCCAGTTCTTATACAACTTGATCAGGTTCAACGGGATGACAATATGCAAGATCGATTGCTTTGGAAAGATGGGGACAACCTCAGTGACTATTCTTCTTCGGGAGTCTGGAATTCAATCAGAGCTAGCGAACCGGAGGTGGATTGGTTTAATATTGTTTGGTTTGCGCAGTGTATTCCTCGTCATGCTTTCTTTATGTGGCTTATTATGCGACGTAAATTGATGACTCAGGATAAAATTATTCAATGGAACACTACTAGAAGAAATAACATGAATATGATGTGCTGCCTCTTATGCTACGAAAATATTGACTCGCATGATCATTTATTTTTTGAGTGTAAATTCTCGGCTCAGATTTGGGAGAGGATTCGAACCAAAGCAGGTATGGGTAATGTGGAAGCAAAGTGGAATGTTATTGTGGATTGGCTTCGGCATCGGGCTAGATCCAAATCGGCTGCTAACTTAGTTTGTCGGTTGATTGTTGCTGCATCTGCTTATGTTATTTGGCAGGAAAGAAACCATAGACTACTCAAGAACCATGCAAGGCCCCAGAAAATATATGTGCATCGATTTTTGACATTGTCCGATATAAATTGATGGGTTTAAAGTTCAAGAATACGCATAAAGTGAGGATACTTGTCGAGAAGTGGGAGATCCATGGAGACTCGGTCGTAGATGATGGAGGCTGATTGACTTTTATGCTTTATTATTTTCCTAGATGTTAGTCTAGTGGTTGTGTTTTGTTAACTTTTCTTGTCTCATTTGTTCCACATTCATGAGGCATGTCTCATGTTTGAACTAGTAAGGGTATCTCCTTACTACTTGTTTTGTTTTGTTTGTGAATATATAAAATCACCGGGGTAACCATTTACCCAAAAAAAAAGTGAATCAAACTATTCTTGCAAAATAAAGCATTATCAAACTGGAGTTGATAGTCTATCTAGTTAGAGTAGCATAGTGTAAAACTATAAATATATGTGTGAATAAAGTGAGTGTCGTGTATTTGTAGGTGCAGAAGTTCTTAATTAACTTGACCTTGGTACTATGCTTTGCCAATTGGTAGGCGGTTACCCGCTGTAGCGTTAGGATACATTTTATGTTTTGGACTTTGTCAGTAGCTCTCAACGAAAGTTGAAAACTTGGTTTTATTGTTTCTTGATAATTCCAAGTAGATGATTGTTTCTTAGTTATTTTAACCTCCAATTTTCGTGAGTTTTCATTTCTACTAATGTATCTCACTTGCACATGTGGTAACATCAAGTTTTGTCATTTTGTTGTCAAAATGATGCTTCACATACGAATAAGGCAACCATTGGAAAACAATATGTATATATATACCTATATATTCTCAAATGTATAATCTATTATCTAAACTAATTTATACAAAGTGAAACTAAATGAAGAAGATGATTATCATATAACTACTTGATTTACTTGATGACGGTTCCTGCAATATTATATACTATAACAACTCGCAAGAGGATGTACAATACTTCCTTTTTATTGACCAAGGTGGGCGGCGTGGGTATATTTAATTGGTACAATATATAATATTGCAGTAACCATCATCAAGTTGTTGATCAATTCTGTTTAAACATGATGGAAAACATAAATAAAATACCTGTAATAGCAAACAGTCAGCAGAAAATCCAGTCAGAGAAGCAGCCATTGAGTTTGACATGATTGTCAGCTTGATCTGATTCCTCCTTAGGGTGTATGATTATGATGGTGAGAATGAATCAAAGGGTGGATTCGGATGGAGAGAGAGATGGGCGATTTTGATGATGACGATGTTATGATAAAAGTCTAACATTTAATCTCTCTAGTTATCTCCTTATATATATACACCCAAGAGGAAAACTAATTAGTTAATAAGGGTAATATGATCCATCAACAACTACCAACTAATTATATAATAGGTTTTAATATATTTTGATCTATATAATATAAATAATTATATGGCTACAAGATTAAATATTACAATAATAATATATTTAATCTTAGACAAGTTAGTTTCACTTTGTAGATATTAGTTATGATAATAGATTATCTATCTAAGAAAATGTTTTATTTTTTTTACAGTGTGTGAATCATCTCCATGTTGACAAGAAGATGACAAAAATTGATCTTACCATATGTGCAAGTGAGATTCAGCGGCGGATCTAGAAAATCCGCCAAGCCGTAACGTTTTATAAATAAGCCGTAACGAAATCGAAAAAACCTCAAATTTTTCCAAAATTTACACTAATTTTTCCAAATTTTTCCGCGCCAAGCCGTAGCGGGCGTTGCCCCCCGGCATAAGGTAGCTCCGCCACTGGTGAGATTCATTGGTGGCAATCCACTATTTCTATAATGGATGGACAAAATTTGAAGAAGATATGTCTTTGTTTTATGTAAGTTTCCTTGTGTTTGAACTGGCTAGTGAATGCAACGTTAACACAGCCATTTATCGTATTAACAAGACAAATCAAAGTCTTGGATAAAGATGTTACGAAAAAGTTAAAATAATTAAGAAATAACAGTCTGTGATAAAGCTAGAAAATAATTAAGAAATAACAGTCTGTGATAAAGCTAGATTTGGAATGATTAAGAAACAATCAAACCAATTAAGTTACCAACTTTCATTCAGAGCGAGCTACTGATGAAGTGGGAAATATCAAACATGAAATCTATTCTAATTTATTAACGCTATAGGTTAAGTAGTTTGTTCATATACCACAAGGCACATCTCTAGTTTTATCCAACACATGTTACCTAGGACCGCCTACCACCTCACAAAGCATACTACGCAGGTCAAGTTAGAGAAATCTCATCCCTATAAATACACGATCGACATTCATTTTATGTGCACCTTTGTTTATTGTTTGAGTAAACTGCCATTTTGGTCCCTGTGGTTTGGCCAGTTTTGCCACTTTAGTCCAAATCTCAAACTTATTACATCCAGGGCCCTGTGGTTTGCATTTTGTTGCCATTTTAGTCCAAAACTCAAAAAGTCTGATTTTTTACTGATTTTCTGACCCTTTTTTGTCCTGTTATGGAGGGGTAGTTTTGGCATTAAAGTTTCATTAATGTATTTCATTAATTAAAAAAACCATATAATAATAAAATACCCCTTATATTACCACACAATACATCATCATCTTCAACCTAAAATTACGATTTCAAATCAAGATCCATAAAACAAGATCCGAAAACAAACACCTAAAATTACGGTGATAATAACAAAAAAAAGCTCCATAAAACGTAGATCTGAATGTATAATATAAGTGTGTATCGATAACAACAAGAAAAACACATCAGATTTCCAATATACACACACAGAATATTAGCTACATCCCGAACACACACACACAAATCTCCTGCTACTCTCTCGAATCCCACCTGCAAACACAAGAAATTTCATCTACACAAACCACACCCACCCACCTGCTGCCATCAATCGATGGGACGACCGGCCACCACCACCCCCGTCTGGTGGCGGCACGGCGACGAGACAGAGAGGCGAGGGGAGAGAGAGAGAGCTCGAGGTGAAGGAAACGCACCGCCGTGAGCGGCGGCGGTGGTGTGGTGCCTGATTAACTTCACCGATAAACACCCCCAACACCATCGTTCTTTCCGGTTTCATGGACTGATGATGATGTCGAGATGATAATGATGATACGCTGTTAGAGGAAGATGAGGCTGGTGATTTGAGGTGCTGACGGCCGGAGTAATGGCCGGCGACGGTGGTGGTTTTGTTTCCTATAAATTTTCGGTAAAACCCTTGTTCTCTTTCATCTTGTTTTCATTTTCTGAAGATTGCTGATGTTAAAAAAATTCTGTTGTTAATGATGGAGTCGGAGGTGGCCGGCTGTTAATGGGCCTTTGCACTTTACATCAGATTCGTTTTGGCAAGAATGCAGATCGCCGGAGTTTGTTTAGGGTTTGAGAAGATTGAACTGAGAACAGGGGTTGAAGAGGATGATGTATTTTCTGTGAAATAATAAGATAATAAGGGGGTATTTTATTATTATATGGTTTTTTTAATTAATGAAACTTTAATGCCCAAACTACCCCTCCACAACAGGACAAAAAAGGGTCAGAAAATCAGTCAAAAATCAGACTTTTTGAGTTTTGGACTAAAATGGCAACAAAATGCAAACCACAGGGCCCTGGATGTAATAAGTTTGAGATTTGGACTAAAGTGGCAAAACTGGCCAAACCACAGGGACCAAAATGGCAGTTTACTCTTATTGTTTTACACTATGCTACTATCTTATCTTTAGATAGTCCCAACCACTACTAGAAAACTTTTACTATTTTCACGTCAATTTCTGTGGGAAATCCGTGGGTAACTTCAGTTACCCACAGATTTCCCATGAAAACGGGCTGTAGGAATTCTACTTGTGGGTAATTTTTTATGACGCATTTCCTAAGGATTTTCCTACTCCTTTCCCACACAAATGTTTCGTTGAAATTCTCCTACTTATTTCTCACGGAATTAATTTTCTTAACTTTCCAACGCATTTCTCACGCAATATTAATTTTTTAAAATTTTGTGTTTAAATCAAATATATTTAAATATATTATATAATAATTATTATATTTTAATTTTCTTACACAATTCCTACGAATTTTTTTTCTTCCTACACAATTCCAACGAAATGCATGCGTTTTCCGTGCACAGTTCCTATGAAAATATTTTTTTTCCTATAAATTTGTTTTAAAATAACATATAAAATGTATTACAATTTTTTATCCATCCCGTAAGTAATTTATCGCAATTTCCGACACTCTTCCTACGGATAGTAATAAATAAATTCGAAAATAAAATATATTTTTATAAATAATAAAACTTTATATTTTAATATCATTAATTTTTATTTATTATGAATACTTTTTTATAAATTGGAATCCTACGCATTTCCTACTAATCGTTAAAATGAAATCGAATTCCGTCAGAAATTTCCGACACTTTTCTTACGCGTACCATTTCCTACAAATTTCTGACAAATGGTTAAAACGAAAACGAATTCTGACGGAAATACGTGGGAAATTTCCGATACGTTTCCTACACATAACAATTTGTGGCTTTTTTGTCGCTTTTTGTCACAAAACTAAGACCCTTTCTTGTTCGTAGGAATTTCATGGGAAAAGTGTCGGCATTTTTGTTTGTAGGAAATGCGTAGGAAATTTTGATAGAAATAGTAGCAGTTTTCTAGTAGTGAACGACCAATGTACTCACGTTGGAGCTTGATTGTGAGGCCTAACCTTCTTGAGGATACTAACATTGCTTTCCTTTATCTAGGGTTGAGGCACTCTGATCTCAAGCACGAGTGCAATTCTAGACCAAACACCAAGTAGTCCTTCATTGCATCTATGAAATTGAAAAATTCATCAAAAGCCTTTTTTTTTAATGGCTAACGTTGCACAGCATGGGGATTGAACCCCTGACCTCTCCTATCTTAAGCTCTATCTAAACTAATCAACACCACCGGGCTATTCCCAAGTGGATAATCAAAAGCTACATATTCAACCTTCTAGAACTTTTATAGGACGTTAATTAATGTTATCGCACATATTATTTATATACATCACAAAAGTGTTTTGAAAATTACTCTAACATTTTTATTAAAGTTTTAATTTCACCCTTTTAAAATTACGCTAAACACCACACTCGCTTGTTAAAGAGGGGGTCAAAAAGGATGGATGCGCACTAGGGGGTTAACGGGCGCAAAAAGTGTGTGGTGTGAGATCAACTCAGAATCAAACCATTTACTCACATTTTAAAAATAAAAAAAAATTGGAAACTATTTTTTTTAATTAAACCACTTCAAACTTAATTTAAAGTGTAGTTTAACCCTCATTACCTATATGATAGTAAATTGACAAAGACTTTCACACTTACAGGGTAGGGGTGTTCATCACTCACCAGTTACTCATGACTCACAATATCCAATCAATTATCGTCATGTTATCGAATTTTATTCCATCACTAGTGGTGAATTTTAGTGGAAATGTTTATCACTCACCACACCCAACAATTTTCCCTAACAATTCTCTCTAACATTCAACAATTTTTTCAAGTTATCACACGTAATAAATATCACGCGTTATAAAGCTCACACGTGGAGTATGGTGACGGCGGTGTGCGTTATAATTTCACGAGTGATGGGGGCTTATCACGGGGCGCCCCGTCCCCTTAGTGGTAACTTTTAAATAAAAATCTATCATGTTTTTTTATCATTTTCTAAATGAGGAGAAAACGTGACCATGAAGGTACATAAAAAAACCGTTATTCCGTGCTTTATAAACTTTCATCTGCACTTTAATCAATCCTTAACAAACCAAAGTACCCATTACATAAGCTTTCACCTACTAAACCCTAACCCTAAGTTCACCCTGATCATCCTTCTAGACTTCTAATTTCATTCTTGTTACCCCAAGTTATCCATAACACACACATATACAAGTATTACACCAATACTATATAATTTGCACAAGTTTTACGCATGAATATGGACTTAAAGACGACGAAAAGACGCTTGTTTCGTGGAGATAACGCTCATGAAGGGAAGAGAAGTAAGCAAGAAGAAGATTGGAAGCATGCACAAAAGATGTATGGCGATGGTGTTTCATGGTTCAGAGGTGTGATGATCGGAAAAGGCAGTTTCGGTTGTGTTTTTATCGCAAAGTTGAAGAACTTCAACTCGAGATACAGCCTGTATCCACCCGTTATGGCCGTGAAATCAGCAGATGTTTCTGCTTCTGGTTCAATTCAGAAGGAGAAAGAGGTTATGGATAATATTAGCGGTGGTTGTCCGTACGTGATCACGTGTTTTGGGGAAGAAATCACCAACGGGGAGAGCGGTCGGATGGTGTATAATTTGTTGTTGGAGTATGGTTCTGGTGGAACCTTAGCTGATGTAATCAAGAGCACAAATGGAAAAGGAATGCCAGAATTCGAGGTGAGGCGACATGCGAGATCCATTCTTCGCGGGTTGAGTCACATTCACAAAAGAGGGTATGTTCATTGTGATTTGAAGCCACAAAATGTATTGCTAGTAGCCAATGAAGGTAAAACTGGTGGTTTTCTTGCTAAAATTGGCGATTTGGGATCGGCGAAGAGGATGAAGCAGATTAAGAAAAATAAATTGAATAATTATAGGCCTTGTTGGAGGGGTACCCCTATGTATCTATCACCTGAAGCTGTGGTTAATGGCGTTCAAGAACAGCCTGCTGATGTTTGGGCGGTCGGGTGTATCGTATTTGAGATGTTGACTGGAAAACCGCTTTGGTATTCAAATCAAGACTTGGGTGTTGATGAGATAATAAGTCGGATTAGTAGCGTATCTGCAGAGGGGAGGAGTTTCTTGAAGAAATGTTTGTGCAGAAAGGTTATGTGTAGATTAACCGCTAACATGTTGTTAAAGCATCCTTTCTTACAAGGGTTGCCTGATGATGATATCGATGAGGTCGAAGAATCACACGAGGTTTTTGACATAAACACCATCACCTCATCATCATTGTTCTCTGATGATGATGATGAGTTGTGGTTGTCTTCTTGTTCAGAAGATGAAGATGTGGATGTCACTGCAAATGGAGTAAGTATCAATGCTAGATTTCATGAAGTGCGGAGATTTCCAGTAAGATTATAACCATTTCCAAGAGATTGTAGCTGTTGTTGGTTGTTGAACAAAGGGTGTCGAATGAATCTGGCTGTTGTTAGGGATCATTTTTTATGTGTTCATAGTTTATAGCATGGTACATATCATGGATGTTGATTGTTGAAGGTTTCTCTACATATCGTTTCGCATTTGGCTGTTTTGTTCTTAAGTATCCATTCTTGTAAAGTTTACGCGTATCCTTTGCTATCCATCTGGGGTTTGTTTGGATTTCAATACCGTTCTTATTTCTTCGATTACTTAATTGCTTCAACCCCAAGCAACCAATATGATTACGCTACACAGTTATTGTATTTCGAATTTGTAAACTGTATCATATCATTGTGATCAATAGCTTCCTTTATTAACCCATATACCAAACCCTTAAATTGGATATTTGTTTTTATGCGCAATTTAAAAACAATAATCATATAAAATCACTTAAGACTTCGTTTGCGACTCTGCAATAGAACCCATTTCCCCTTTAGCTAAAATAATTTTTGTTTGATTCGGATAAACACGACCCAAAACAACTCAATCATGAGTAAACAGGTTGAAGATACATAAAATGGGTAAAATGCTGATTCAGTAAGAGAACATGATTACAAATCAAACAACTTTGTCTTGACAAATTATTAAAAAGCAGCAACAAAAACGGACAATTTCAAACTTCAACCTCACCGTTTGTACCAGTATGATCGTTTGCCTCTGCAACTATGTCCGAAATGAACTTTATCAAGGAACATAACCCACCCAAGAAATTATGATCAATAACACCATTACCATCTGTAACATGTGCAAAATCAATAAGTTTGACTACCGCATTTGACCGGGCTCCTTCTAAAGTCAACCTCTGGTCAAACATGAATAGCAAAGAACAGGCATGAAAGTGGTAGTTTGTTTGATCTTCAAACCATTTCTTCAGTTCCACCAATTGAGCCAAAATCCCATTGGGCCCACCATACACATAAGATACTAAAGAACAATCTGGGCCCGGGCCCTGGCCCGTTTCCGAAGACGGGTTGGAAGAAACAAAATTCCTAAGAATGAGTTTAACATCATCTAGTCCGGTTTTACGCATATAATCTCTATCGGGCTTATAAAACCCTGATTCCTCACCGGTATAAACTTGCAGCCCGGATATTCTGAACCCGAGTGGGGTACTTGTGCTTTCCCTGTCCTTTTTCAAACATTTTGCAATGTACGCGTCGGAAGCTTCTGGGCCCCACGTTCTAGACCCGATTTTGATGTCCATTACAGACGGGTTAGGACTGGCTGATGTAAGATCTTGCAACACAATGTGAGGGTGGTCTGACCCGGTGGACGCCTTCATGACTTTGGTGCCATAATATACAGGGAAGAATTTGCGTATGTGTTCTGGGATATTCGTGTTGGAAGAAAACGATTCGTAAAAGGCGACTTCTTCAGACCCGCGTTGATCTCCCTGAAGAGGTTTGTAAAACCGGCCCGAATCATCAACGAGTGGGCCCAGCTTCCCGACCCCCGCTTCATGTCCGGCAACCTGATGATCTGGTGTCTTAAGCATGTCTACTGTCACAAAAACCGAATAGAAATTAAAAAATTTTTGAATATTGAAACAGATTGCAAGCTGCAACACCAGTTGGGACAAACAAATGGGGCTAAAAGATACATAAATTTATCACAAATCCAAATGATTTATAACCAGTTTAAGCAAGAAAACCTGATGGTGCATTTCATCGAACACTTGATATGCATAAACAAAGGTGAACCATTGAACCAAACAAGAGGGCAGCAGTCAATCAATCGAGTGACAGATTAATAATTCATAAGAAACTTATAGAAGAAATCAAGAACATACATAGAGCTGTACATTTTTATGGGTGATCTAATCTAATTTCAGATGAACAAATCGAATAACAGTAACAGATAAACAGATGTATATATATAAGATTTTCCAAAATCAAACTCACATATCTTTCAACAACGATAACAGATATATAAAAAATTAAAAAGCCCTCTAGAAAACTCATAGAAATCGAAAGAATTAGGATACATGGAATTTTAACTCCAAATTGTGTGAATTCTTTAATGCATTAACTAAATGTCTTACATTGTCAAAGAAATCAACAACAATGGATACAAAATTCAACACAGAATCCAATTAATTTAAAATTAAACATCTGAAAGAAGTAAAAAAGATATGAAGATTATTATAGATTAATCACCTGTTGTGATAGATAGATAGATAGATAGATAGATAGAGAGAGGATGTGAGTTGTTGATCTAGATGAAGATGAAAAGTAGAATCATATGCGTGTGGATCTGTTTGTTTGTAAGGGCTTTAAGTACATGCACCACGCTCGTGTTAATAATGCCTCTTGTTTTTTCACATATTTTTAATTAAAAAAGAGTAAATTACGATTTTGGCCCCTGTGGTTATATTACTTTTACTCTTTTAACCCAAAAAAATTTTTATCATCTGAACCCCAACGTCTTTTTTTTTCTAACTCTTTTGGCCCCTAATGTTTTTTTTCTAACCCTTTTGGCCCCCAACATTTAATGGATGAGGTTAGTGTTAGGGGCCAAAAGAGTTAGAAAAAAAAGACGTTGGGGGATTAGATGTTAAAAAATTCTTTTTTAGACTAAAAGGGTAAAAACGATATAACTACATGGGCCAAAATAGTAATTTACTCATCAAAAAATAAGAGATGTTAACAATGAAACCGGTAATTATCATGTTCTAGTTAATTAATTAGATAATTATCTAGCATTCTAGATGAGTTAGGTTTGTATGTCTTTAGGATAATTATGTGAACAATCCTAGTGATAGTCTAATGCTTTAGGTTAGCTATATATACCGCATATAGGGTAGAGATTTGTAAGAATCAAGTTTTTGAGTAGTTTTCTTGATTAAATAATATTGTGAGAGTTGGTCATAATTTTATGTTTGTTTGATATTGGATTGGGACTTGAAAGCCGTTCATGGTGATGATCTAGTCCCAAAGGTGTGATATTTAAAAGTAGATTTACTCGTACGTGGGTTTGTTGTCTTACACAAATTAATGTTTTTGAGTCCAAGTTTCATGTATGGTTGTTCACGAGCTGAACCGAACCGATCGGACTTTTGCTCGTGCTCGGTTCGTTTACAAACCGAACCGAACCAAGTTTTTTTTCAACCGAGCCAAAGTCGAGCGAGCGTCCTTCAATCCGAGCATTTTTTGATCGAATGTCGAGCGATTATCGAGCGTCGCAGAACAAAAAAAGAAATTGACAATGGGGTGCTAGTTATTAGAATAAAGTGCAGTTTTCGTCCCTGAGGTTTTGTCCAATTAGAACACAAGTTAAAAATTTAAGAAATGACAAGGAATACAAAAACACTCAACTAGTTCTATCGAGATTAACTGAGCGGAAAGATAAACCGTCGATCAATAGAAGCAGACCCTTGTTATATCGAAAGTTTGGAATGGAATGAATCGGTGGAAGGAAAACCATAGCGAGCTGGCGTCTTGGCGAGTGGCGATGGAGAAATGAATAATGATGGCAAATGAGGGGTTTTGATTAGGATCTTGTACTTCTGAATCAAATAGCGGGTTGAAACCTGAGTATAGATCGACGCTTCACATTTCAGTATTGGACAATGGACTATTTATATTATCCTTCATTCTCACTCTATAATGGCAGAGGTGATGTGAGGTGGATGCTGATGGTGATGGTAGATTTTGGTGGTAAATGGGGGGGGGGAGATATATATATATATATATATATATATATATATATTTAATTTTTAACTTTTTAAATGGTTAGGTATTTAATTTATTTACACAACTAGTCTCTGAAAAGTGAAATGACAATAATACCCTCATGTGCAAGTCACATGACCAGATTTAAAAGAAAAATCTAATTGGGTTAGGGCTAAAGGACGTAACGTGCAAGATTTTAAAACATTAAGTACAAGACTCGTCAATTTGAAAGATAAAGGACACCGCCTGAAATTCACTATAAAAATAAATGACAAAATTTGAAATTCACTCAAAATAAAAGCACAAAAGCAGTTTGTATCAGCCTTGAACCTATGACATCTTTTTTAGTAAATAAGGGATTAATAATATTTCCTGGATCCATCACTGTTGATGAGCACATTTTAACATTTTTTGGATATGGTTACATGTTAACATCTATAATCCTAGAAAAGTAAGCAAATCTGACATACCATATTACCTTATAAACTTAAAGCACAAAGTCGGTGCTTTCATCGATCCCCCTTTTCCCTCTCAGCTTCCACGTGTCTTCCACCATGTTCCCTCTTCTACTATCATCTTCAAATGCCTCTTTCACTTTTTCCTCAGATGAGAATTCAGGAGATTAGAACGCATAGGAAATAAGCAAATCATCAGATTTCGCAGCAATGGGTTTCACGATTTTCGATCTAGGATTTCAAATCGTGTAGAGGGCTTCCAAGTTGCAGGCTACCAGGACCCTTAATTTGTTGTTCAGGTGAGTTTTGCTTACCACATTCCTTTTAATTGAAAGTCTAGGGTTTCTTAACTGAGTTTAGGTTTCATGTGTGGTGGTCTTATGTCAAACTGAATGAACTTGATGCATGTATGGTTGCTTTCTTTTGAGTATATGTTTGTTACTTGCTGAAGACATCGACATATATTGTTTTGTTTATTCAAATTCTTTTGAGTATATGTTTGTTACTTGCTGAAGACATCGATTGATTGTGTTTTTTTTTTCCAAATTTTAATCAAGGCTTCGGTCTCTGTAAACAAGCAATATAACAGATTCCATGCTTAAATGTTTAATTTAAAGAAGCTAAATAATAAAATTCTGAAAAGGAAGATACCATATGGACAATATAGGGTTCCATCGTATTTGTAGGTTACATCTAAATAATGATATTCGAATCCAACTGAATATATGCAAAGATTATTGTATGTATGAACTCAAAAAGAGAAAATCAACCATATAAAAACTTATATTACACCCAAAACGCGTTGATAGTTAAGGCGAGTAATTCCTCACGACTTAGTATTTCTCTCATGGACAAAAGCAAACATGACGTTGTTAAAAGCGCCCCCAACCCTAGGATTGACGTCCGCAATCAGTCGATGGAACCGCCATGTCATTGTGCGCCTTTGCCACCTGATGACTCGCGCCATGTCAAACCCATACGCCACACCCCCCGTGGACCCACTTCTAGATCAGATGATTTGTGTTATGCGCGTGCCTTGATATTAGGGATGGCCAAAAAACCCGAGCCCGACGGGTATCCCCGAAACCGAGACCTCCGGGACGGGTATACCCCTAAGCCTGGCGGGTATGGGATTAGTTTTTAATATTTTCATGGGTATCGGACGACCTTGGGATTAGGTGATACATGTCCCGATTACCCGAAACCACATACACAAACTAATAATATGCTGACCAATCTGAAAATTCGATAACATTTTGCAAATGTATGTTAGGTGTTGTTCCTTCCAAGTTGACATATATTTGTAGGAACCAGTGCAGGTGTTAAATGGTGTTTGATTTGTACCACACGCCCAACTCCTTCCATTTTAGTTATTTCTCTTTTCGAAAGTTCTGTTTTAATTCACTTTGTATTTTGCAACCCAATAAAAAGGAATGTGTTTTTAGTGTTTTAGT
>JARYGA010015638.1:0-42845 GCA_030545235.1 Helianthus tuberosus
GACAGGGCTTACGCGGCCCGCGTTGACCCCAGGTCAATGCGTAGGTGATCCGGGTCATCAGGTAGGTTCGCCGGGTGTTGGGCCACGTGGCCGCACCGGGCTGCGCCACCATTTAAGTCCACGCGGCCTGCGTGAAGGTTGGGGTGGAGCTTACGCGGCCCGCCTGAACTTAAAAATTTAGTTTTTAATTATTTTTAATACTATTTAATGTATTTGGGGCCCGTTTTCACGTATGGGGTGTATTTTGGGACATATTGGGATGTTTTAAAATATTTTGGGGTGTCGGAAAAATATTCGAGGGTGTCGGTTTATTTAGGATTGTTACACGACACAACATGTGCAGTTTGGAACAAAAGACAGTAATGATAAACCATGTTTAATGGTTAAAAAGAACTAATACGATTATTTAGTCATGCAATGACTAATAGATAGCGAGTTTTGAATGATTACCTTATAAGGTAAATCAATAAAAATAATAAGGGTAAAACGGTAATTCGGTCACTCGTTGACGATAACCGTTAGTTTTTTAAAGACACTTTATGGCATAAGCCATAAAGGGGTTAATAGAATCAAGAAATGGTTTATAAGTAAAATGACCGTACAGTGTAAACCGGAGCGAGTCATCTATATGAGATGGTAATAAATATCATCCCGCAAAGAGAAATGGTCATTTAGACAAAACGGGTCAAATGGTGAAGATATCACCAATTGAAAATATCTACTAATGAATATTGTCGAGTCTTATGTTCACAAGAGTGAATAAAGGAAGGATAATTGCATCACTATTAATTAGCGACTCTTAAACCAAGTTATTAAAACGGGTCAATATATTGATCCGAGTCAGGTATGTAAAATGGTTAAACTCATTATTTAGAACTTGATGTTCTATAAGATTTAGACAAGGTCAAAATGGACATTTGGTTATCTCTTTAGGTAAACCGAATGATCTAAATTATAATCATTGTGGTTTGAAACCATAATGATTATTAAACAAGACATAGTTTAAAAAGTGGGACTTTGGTCAAACATACCTTTAAAACTCGTTCGTCGTAAATGAAAGGTTAAAATTGACCAAAACGCCCTTTATTGATACACTGGACAAACGACCCTTACGGGTTGTTTAGAAATAAGCAATCGGATAAATTAAACCCTTCGAATGAGTATAAAAGGTCAAATATGAAACCTTTGGTCAAATGACTCTAAAAGAGTCTTCGCCGTAAAATGATAATCCGAGGGGTAAAACTCAGAATATATAGATCACCACATTAAATCCACCACAAATATAGTTGTGGTGGAAGATCATTTGATAAGAAATGTGGAAATATGAAGCTAGAAACGAATGAAAACTGTTCGTGCTTAAAATATGCTTAAATACCCTTAACGGTTCAAAATAAGCATATGAGCGAAAATGGGTTAAGGATACATAAGAAACCCGTGGTTCGGACCTTGAATAATAGGAAACTGATATAAAATGAGGTTCATGATAATTTGTATGCAACAAACTAGTTTTAGTTTGATAAAATCATGAATGGGTCAAAAATTGGTAATTATATATTAAGCCGAAGGCTTAAAAGTCTCAAATTTTGTTAATCCGGATGTCGGATTTTAACTCCATATGATGGAGAATTAAATTACAATCACGTATGAAGAAACATGACTTAAATCGGATCAATAACGAATGAGTTATGTCTGTTTCGTAAAACTATGTTTGGCTGCAAATATGCAGCAGCTGTTAACAACCATTCTGTCAGAATAGGGCCCTCGCGTCACGCGACGGAGAACCCCAATTGGCGTCGCGGCCCGCGACAGGCGTCGCATCACGTGACAGTAAACTTGAAATCCCGTCGAGGCACGCGACGGGTGTTAACGTCAGCAAAGGCTGCTGAACTCATTGTTGTTATTCGTTTCGACTCGCGAACTTGTTTGGACATGTTTTAAACGCTAAATGACTAACTCATTTCATGTTTTATGAAATGTAGATATTATGTAAAGTACCAGAGGACGATCAAGCTCATCGAGAAACCGAACACGATCAAGAATTCAAGCTTTCGCTAAATGATTCGTCGGCACGTTTTAAACGACGAATTTACATACAAAATGTTGAAATGTTTAATTTCTTAAAATGTATTAACAAACTCGTATTATTAAGTGTATGTTTAACCGTAAATACACTATTATAGTGAAAAATTTATATGATAATCGTATAAATGGATTAAGGGTCTTACAAGTTGGTAATCAGAGCTCCAGGTTAAGGAGTAAGGTGTTCGGTTCGAGACTTGATCGCAAAATCCGGTAAGTTATTCAATACATTAACGGTCAAGCATGTAAAGTGTTGAAAAGAACACATAGGGTTATCGTGTAAAACACGTTACCCCAAAGAAAGCGATAAAAGACCGATATAATTAAACGGATTACGTGTGTTAACACGTGTCGTAGAAAGCCTTGTATTATAATACGGGTGCTTGTTAATGTTAACGTTACTAACATTTGTAGACGTTTTAAATTAAAAGATCCTCGCATCTGAAGATGACGAGATCCTAAGGATCTATCGATACGATGAAGATATGGTCTGAAGTATGACAAATAAGTCATACACGCCAAAGACATGAATCAGGAAATGATCTCAAATGAGAGATTGAACGACAAGGAGAGTTTATCAGGGCGAGTATCTACAAGGTACACGTCTTAAACTTATAGTACAAACAGAAATATGCAACGAATACATAGTGGATGACAGTTGCATATAGAATACGAAACTTGGAAAACCTGGATAGGTTACCTATCCAGGATGACGTTTCCAAGAGAAATTCAGTAAAAATAGGTATTATTCACTGCCGTGAATAATAAGACAATAACTGAATTTAGTAAATATAAACTTGGATGAAGGTAATCATCCAAGTAAGTATTTTCAATATAGATCCTATTGAGAAAGGTAATGATCACATCAACGAATGTGATTGTATAAATGGTTATAAAAAGGGACATTTTATATGTTCAAGGATAAAATGGGTAAAACTAATAATTGTTAATTGACCATTAAATAAAGTTTTACCAAATGAAATCATAAAAATGAAATAAATCGAGAGATTACTTACATGGGGCGTGATGTGGTAATTATAATAAGGTCATGCGTACCAGATGTTGATCGCTTACTCTGGCCAAGTAAGTAGTGAACACATGATACCATGAGCTTCTTATAATGAGCACAGTTATGTCCGATGTGGTAAGGTCGAGACGAATGAATAAAGGTTAAAAGAACCTTGGGGTCAAGAAATCTTATGGGCATACTCGTATAAATGGTTTTCGAGGGAACCATAAAAACAATGTATGGCGCGCATAGAAATAGATGACCCAAGTGAATAGTGAAATAAGTCATAATGGACGAAAGAGCCATGGTTGACAAAAAGGGGCATGTAAAACCATAGGATAAATGACCCGCGAGGTCATAGAAACGAAGGTATTGCCCATACAAAAAGACGATCGAAGTCATTGACTTTGGTCGTAGTAAAGAAAGGATGGTGATGATAATCATCATTCAGAATTTATAAGGCCATCAAGCATGGTCACCTAAAGAATAAAGGTTTGGTTGAATAAAGCGATGGATTTCACTAAGAAAACCAAACAAGTCAAAACAAAATCTTAATTCATACCTAAATGGTTGCATTAATAATGACTTCAGTAAATCACCCGTTTGATGGGTAGGGAATTAAACATATGCGTAAACCAAGAAACGGGAACGCAGATTGAAAGTCAAAAGACTCGGATTATGAGTTATGACTAAAAGATGATAAAATTTCTTTTTATGTTCAACTATTTTGAGGTTGAACGGGTTGAATAAAGAATAAAGTTTGATTGTTTATAAGTGATGGATTTCACATTAACAAGTCAAACGGATTGAATACAATATAATGTCGGATGGCATAAGTAAGCGCAAGCCGGATAACGGTAGCGTTAAACGCAAAAGAATAATGAGCGCGGTAATGGGACATAACCAAATACGAATATATGTAAACCGGATAACGGTGAGCATAAGACAAATCGACGCATAAATGACGTGAGAAGTCATAGAGTCGGAAGAATTATCTAAAAGAAAACGATTGTAGATATGGACTACAGTCAAGGTTAACGGATTTCAAATGTGAAAACAAATGATTTCCAAACATGAAAAGAATGATCTACAGAATCATCATAACCTCAGATTATAAATAGTTTAAAGGTCTACGAGACCAAAATGACCTCGAGTCATGAATACAAAGAAATGAACTGTAAGGGCCCCGCCTTAATAAGGTGAAAGCCTAATGAAATAGCCCACGAGGCTAAGTGAAAGAACCTACGGTTTACTTGGACAAAGCGAGGGAACCAGTTGAGAATCCCCGCATAAAACAAAGACTGTAAAGGGATAATTTCTGAACTGTCAATATTCTGGTATGGATTTGACAAAAGTTAAAGAGAAGATGCTAAACTAAAACTTCAGTTTTAGTAAGAAATAACGTTTTTACAAATATGAATTCTGATAGGAATTGAATTTGTAAATATTAAAGATACATGTCTTGACGCCGGTGGGTGCAAGACGATACATTTGAAAAGAATAGTTTTGATAATAAAAGTTGATATAAACTTAACTATGACGTGACGCGATCACGGTCAAGAAAAGTAACGTGAAATATAATCACATTGTAGCCCAAGGGATGGGTATAAAGTAACTGGACTAATAAGTCAAGTTAGTGAGACCTGTTAAGGTCAAAATTCAAAATTTAGAATTTGTTTAAGTACGCTATTCATTATGAAATTAGCGTAGAATAATTTATAAACTCATATGACTAAGTGGCAATTTTTTTTTTTTGCAACTCGGTCAAGTAAACAACAAAGGTAAATGGTACAAGATTAAAGTGACGGCCCGTGAGGACTAACGAAAAAAAATCAAGAAACATGGCTTGTTCTTAAGCGGTGGATTCCATATGAATGAATAAGTTTACAAACAAAAGAGTTGTTTGTTAAAAGTGAAAGATTTCACTAAAAACCTCTAAACGGGTTAAAATAACATATTCATGAAGAATTCGAAAGTATAAAAGTGATGGATTTCGCTAAGTAAACCAAACTGGTTGAAATAACGAGATTAAGTTATTTTGAGTCGCATTATTTCGTATGAGATAGGTATATGCTTTGTAACCAAAAAGAATATTACCATACTTTTCTGGTAATACTAACAATTGGTTAAAGTATGAGTAATGCTTAAAAGATTACTCAGATCAAATGCATTGAGTTTAAACTCAATGAACTATATAAGAAAGGTTTCGAGGACGAAACCTCTTTAAGGGGGATAGACCTCTAACACCCCGAAAACGGGTTTGGTAACCAAACCACGTTAATACTAAAAAGACGGGTAAAGTACCATTAGTGGTAAAATTAACCCGAAAAATATTAGTATTTAAATAAATAAATCTAATATTAAATAAAAGTTGTATAAAGGCTTTTGAGGAAATAAAGTTTATAGAAGGCCCGAGCTAACGAGACTTAAAATAAACTAAGTCATAAATTCTCCAAACCCACTAAGTTAACTGGGAATGTTTAACCTAATTAATAAGTGGGAATATTGTAAGAAATAAGTAAGTTGTGGCCTACTTAATAACTAACCAAACAAGAGGGGCCAAATCAGGATAACTTGGAAGTTATCTTATAAAAATAAAAGTTGAAACAAAACACACACTTAGTGTGTGTTCTGGGTAATTCTGTTCGAACCCAGGAAGCTCCCCAGGAGCCAAAACCCTAAATTTCAACTAAATCATCAAGTTTGAGGTCTAAATGAAGCCCAAATTCACAATTGAACGTGAATTAATGATCATCCAAGCTAGGGGATTATAAGATATGTAAAATTTTGATGATTTGTGAATTTGTTTAATTCGAATAAACATCATAATCGCGAATTATGAATGAATTATTGAAGCTATGGCTAAATTATGATGTATAGTTGCTTAGGAACAAAACCCTAAGTGAAAATTATACATATGATGCTATGAATTGAATGTTTAGATGATTTACCACACTAGGATAAGTGGGTTTTAATTGTATGATGAAATTGATGATATAATAGTGTTTATAATCATCATATATGATAGTAATAAGGAAATGCTTGAACAAATTGTGGGTTTGAGTATATAAGCATACTTACTATGAAATAAGTTTAGTATAATATGATATGAATTGATGATATATTCATGTTAAATGATGTTTAATATCATCAAGTATTAATTTGGTAACTTATGGTTACAAGAACTTGGTAAATAAGTGACTAAAGCGGTAACATAAGAATGATGCTTACCGGGTAATTGACAAAGTAATTAAACGAGTAGTAGAGCTATTTCGTGTAATTATTTACGTTAATAGGCAGTTGACTTTTAAAAAGTCAAACTGACCTTTGATATGATCGAATGATAAATTCGACATAAGAATTATAGGATGGAATAGTCATAAATGATTATGACTAATCTAACTATCTTACAAATTACAATGATAATTTGACGCTAAGCTAGGTGAAAGCTTGGGAAGGAAGCGGGTCAAACGAATCAGGAATAAAGGAAAAGTATAATCAAGATACAAGGTAAGTAAAGCTTACACCTTTTATTTAATACCTATTGGTTTTATAGGTTATGAATAATAGAAAGTCATGTTTGAATTATGATGTTCCGACACAACGTGTGTGGTTTGGAACAAAAGACAGTAATGATAAACCATGTTAATGGTTAAAAAGAACTAATACGATTATTTAGTCATGCAATGACTAATAGATATCGAGTTTTGAATTATTACCTTACAAGGTAAATCAATACAAATAATAAGGGTAAAACGGTGATTCGGTCACTCGTTGACGATAACCGTTAGTTTTTGAAAGACACTTTATGGCGTAAGCCATAAAGGGGTTAATAGAATCAAGAAATGATTTATAAGTAAAATGATCGTACAGTGTAAACCGGAATGAGTCATGTATATGAGATGGTAATAAATTTTATCCCGCAAAGAGAAATGGTCATTTAGACAAAACGGGTCAAATGGTGAAGATATCACCAATTGAAAATATCGACTAATGAATATTGTCGAGTCTAATGTTCACAGGAGTGAATAAAGGAAGGATAATTGCATCACTATTAATTAGCTATTATTAAACCAAGGTATTAAAACGGGTCAATATATTGATCTGAGTCAGGTATGTAAAATGGTTCAACTCATTATTTAGAACTTGAGGTTCTATAAGAGTTAGACAAGGTCAAAATGGACATGTGGTTATCTTTTTAGGTAAACCGAATGATCTAAATTATAATCATTGTGGTTTGAAACCATAATGGTTATTTAAACAAGACAGAGTTTATAAAGTGGGATTTTGGTCAAACATGCCTTTAAAACTCCTTCGTCGTAAATGAAAGGTTAAAATTGACCAAAACGCCCTTTATTAATAAACTGGACAAACGACCCTTACGGGTTGTTTATAAATAAGCAATCGGATAAATTAAACCCTTCGGATGAGTATAAAAGGTCAGATATGAAACCTTGGGTCAAATGACTCTAAAAGAGTATTTGCCGTAAAATGATAATCCGAGTGGTAAAACTCGGAATATATAGATCACCACATTAAATCCACCACAAATGTAGTTGTAGTGGAAGATCATTTGATAAGAAATGTGGAAATATGAAGCTAGAAACGAATGAAAACGGTTCGTGCTTAAAATATGCTTAAATACCCTTAACGGGTCAAAATAAGCATATGAGCGAAAACGAGTTAAGGATACGTAAGTAACCCGTGGTTTGGACCTTGAATAATAGGAAACTGATATAATGAGCTTCATGATAATTAGTATGCAACAAACTAGTTTTAGTTTGATAAAATCATGAACGGGTCAAAAATTGGTAATTTTATATTAAGCCGAAGGCTTAAAAGTCTCAAAAAATTTTAATCCGGATGTCGGATTTTAACTCCATATAGGGCTGTTCAAAAAACTCGAGGCTTGCAGTTCGCTCGAAGTTCGCTCGAAAAAAGTTCGAAAAAAGCTCGGCTCGAAAAAAGCTCGGCTCGAAATTGGCTCGGCTCGAAATTGGCTCGATCTAAACGAGCCGAGCCCGAGCCAAGGTAGGTTCGGTTCGTGGCTCGCTCGTTAGTTGGCTCGTTGGTTCGCTCGTTTGGCTCGTTATCATTATTAGATATATATATATATATATATATATATATATATATATATAAAGTCTATATTAATTCTTAAACATATGTGTTCCTTTAAAATATGTTCCTTTAAAATATGTTCCTAACAATTCAACGTCTAGTTCTCCTATCTTTAATATAAATATATAATATTGTAGTGCATGGGTTTCTTTGGCTTATTTGAAAGCTTGGAGGGCTAAAATGTTAATTCATCATCTAAATTTGGGGGAGAATATTTGTGGTGTATAGCTCATTGACAGAGCACTTCATACCCTAATTTTCTTTGTTGGTTCCTCCATTGTCTCAACAAAGCACTTCATACCCTAATCTCCCTGTCTTCATCTTCATGGCTGTACATATGGATCGATCCTTCTGTAATGCTCAATGATTTAGTGTGATCTATGTTCTGTTCATCTTTTGATTTCTTCTCAACTTGCTCGTCGGAATCTTACCGGCCAGACCACCCGGCTGATGAAGAAGATGTGAACAAGAAGGGCTGATTTCATCATCGATCCTTTTGAACATTTTTTTTAAAACCGAGCTGGCTCGTCGAGCCGCGAGCTGGCTCGAACTTTTTTCGAGCCGAACTCGAGCCCTTATTTCCGGCTCGCTATAATTATCGAACCGAGCCCGAGCCGGCTCGTTTAGCTTCGAGCCCGAGCCCGAGCCCACACTGGCTCGGCTCGGCTCGTTTACACCCCTAACTCCATATGATGGAGAATTAAATTACGATTACGTAGGAAGAAACATGACTTAAATCGGATCAATAAAGAATGAGTTATGTCCGTTTTCGTAAAACTTGGTTTGGCTACAAATATGCAGCAGCTGTTTTAACAACCATTCTGTCGAAATAGGGCCCTCACGTCACGCGACGGAGAACCCCATTTGGCGTCGCGGCCCGCGACAGTAAACTTGAAATCCCGTCGCGGCACGCGACAGGTGTTAAAGTCAGCAAAGGCTGCTGAACTCATTGTTGTTATTCGTTTCGACTCGCGAACTTGTTTGGACATGTTTTAAACGCTAAATGACTAACTCATTTCATGTTTTATGAAATGTAGGTATTATGTAAAGTACCGAAGGACGATCAAGCTCATCGAGAAACCGAACACGATCAAGAATTCAAGCTTCCGCTAAATGATTCGTCGGCACGTTTTAAACAACAAATTTACATACAAAATGTTGAAATGTTTTATTTCTTAAAATGTTTTAACAAACTCGTATTATTAAGTTTATGTTTGACCGTAAATACACTATTATTGTGAAAAATTTATATGATAATCGTATAAATGGATTAAGGGTCTTACAGTATATAATTATACGGCCCGTATACAGTGAATTTCGTTTATTTTATTGTTTTATTACTATTTGACGCGACGTATTATTCCTCGATTCACGTGCGAGTAGACGTAAGATTCTCTGATCCGATGTTATATTACTCGATTCTCGTGCAAGTTATGTGATTAGACGTTGGATTCCTCGATATGCGTGCGAGTTATTTGATTCGACCTTAGATTCCTCGATTCACGTGTTAATCATTTGAAACGATGTAATATTCCGTAAAATTCTCTATATAAACGACACCAATTTCATTCATTTTCATTCAACTTCTATTCGCTTCTTCTATATCTCTCTGTATTCAAATTATTTACGCTATAATGTCGGATTGACATGACTTTTTCGGTGTGATTGATAACGAGGCGAATCAGGGGAGTTTTGATAACAATCCGGGTGTGTTTGATCTGAATGCTCCGTTCGATCCCAATCTTGCGTCTGATGCAGGTCAGGATACTTGGGGTTTGATGCCTTTCAGCCTAATTATGCTAAATAGGAGGGGATTTAAAACTAATGGGGGTGTTGCGATGGATAATAACCAGCATAATTAGGCTGAAAATAATTACATTTTATATACATTTTAAAATAATTACATTTTTGTTATAAAATTTAGTTTTAATATAAAAATACGAATGTATATAAAATAATTACATTTTATCCAAATACCCAACTAATCTAACTTATAACATAAAAATACATTTTGAAAAAAAAAATATAATATAAGTTAGTTAAACGGGTCAACCTGCCAACCCGATGGGTTCGACCCGAACCTGATCCTATTCATTAAAGTTAATCATTAATTCACACATATAAGTGTTTTCGTTAGAAATTCGCTAGCATGGATGAATTGGTGGAGTGGTATAGAGATGTCGGACGTGAAAATGGCTACGCCATCGTCACCAAACGAACCATCTACGATAAACCCCCAAGCGGTCAGCCGTTAAAAATTTGGCTTACGTGCGATTGTGCCGGCCAGCACAACTCAACAGCCATGGTCAGACGCATAGGGACAAGGAAAACCGGTTGCAAGTTCCAACTGATCGGGACATATAGAAAGAGGTTAGGTTATTGGGATCTAAGGGTTGACGAAGCTAAACATAACCACGAACCCTTTCTGTATCCATATGGTCATCCGTCCCTAATAAGGCTGACTCCAGCGGAAGAGAGGACGGTGGAGCAACTTACGCATCAGAACATAAAACCACGAGATATTCTTGCTGCCATTAAATAACAGAACCCCCATAATGTCTCAACAAGAAACACCATATACAACTCTCGGGCCAAATTGGGTCGAATGGAACAAGTCGGCGAGACTCCAATGCAGATACTTTTCGACCGGTTGGAGAAGGTTGGGTTTGTTTTTTACCATAAAACATCTGAAAACGGAAAACGGGTCGAGGATGTTTTCTTCATCCACCCGGACTCGAACATGTTGTGGCGCGCCTTCCCGCATGTGTTGCTTATAGACTCCACCTACAAGACGAATCGGCACAAAATGCCGCTAGTTCAAATTATCGGTGTTACATCCACGTTGATGTCGTTTTGCATTGCTCATGTGTTCATAAGCAACGAGAAACAGAAAAACTTCACATGGGTTCTATAGAGGTTGAAATACTCATTAGACAGTGTTATGGAACCCCGTGTAATAGTAACGGATAGAGATCGCGCCCTAATGAACGCATGTGCAACCGTGTTTCCCAAGGCTAGACATTCATTGTGTAGGTGGTACATACAACAAAACATTGCCAAACGTTGCAGGCCAAGCTTTAAATCAAAGAAAGATGGGAAAGGTTTCTTCACAAGTGGGGCAAGCTAATTAACTCAACGACCGATCTTGACTACAACTACTGGTATGAGCGAATACGGTCAAAATTGCAAAGCAAAAAAAGTGATGGTAAGTTTTATATTATTTTTGTTTAATAATCGTACTTATTTGACTTGTCTTAACTGCACTTGTCGCAACCCCCGCCCCCTGTCTGTCCCGGGAACGGGCGGCCGCGAGAATCAGTATCGGTGGTATCGGTGTTTATCAATTTGGCAGCGGAAATTACATCAGGACCGTAGTTAGAAAATATTTTATCAGAGTAAAACACCACATTTTATATAAATAAATATCTTGGGATAAAATCCAAGTTTTCATTACAAACTGATTTATAGAGATCATCTCTATTTTATTGAATAAAACATCTTCTTTTATTTAGGTAACTTTTATAGCCACTTTTCCAAGCCTTCAGTGCTGTCCAGCTGGCTTCTAGTTGGCTTTCACATTTTGTTACCTGAAACACGTTTAAAAACATTTTTATCAGTGGGAAATACTGGTGAGTGAATCTCAGTTTAATCAAGAAGAGTTTTATCTTTTAACAGTATTGAGAGCGATTACAATGTTTACATCTACACAACTACTCATTCAGTATTGTCAATCCTGACTGGTGGGTCATATTACCCATTGGCTAACTCTTTGTCCAATGGTAACGTGTTCCACATTTTGTATACAAAACCCCAACATACCGGCAGTAATTGAAGAATTACAAAGACTCAATCACTGCTTAATCTCAATTTAAATAAAGGTTTTGTAAAAACAGTTTATAAAAAGGAGATTACTCGCATTGCTGTCTTAGGTTTTCTTTAAGGGTTTCCTGGTGATTATCTATTGTGACAACCCGTGCTTTTGAGCCTTTCATCGCACCCTGATGTAACATATACGAACTTTATATGACAAGTTAACATATAATTTATATTGAGTATTTAGGAGTTGTTTATGAAATGTTTTATGAGTTGTTTACGAAATGTTAAATGTTTGTACGTGATACGTGAATGCCGTTGGTAATATAAATTGGTCGCATAAAGGTTCAGGTCATACACTTTATTCTTAATCGCACATCTATAACTTGGGCCGAACACTCTCTCCTTTTAAACTAAGCTATCCTCGGCCCCAGCTTCCCTTGGCCCAAAGCCAAGCCCAATCCTTTTTAATTAAAGGAAGTGTACGTACACATGGGGGGGGGGGGGGTACACGGCTTCATTGTTTTAACAACACACAAGAATAACAAACCCTAGTTCCCTCTAGTCGACGATCATCAGCCTCCCCTTTCCGAAGTCTCTTGTGCTCGTACACCTCTCTTCACTCTTCGGTTAGTATTATTATCACTCGCTCTAATTCTGTGGGATTGTGTTTGATTGTATGCATAGATCGATGATAATGTTGATAAATAGATAGTAATTCAGATTCGCATGATGTTAAATATTGTGCCTCAAGATTATTTGGTCAGTCAAAAACATATGCAACTATGATTTATTGGGCCACTAAATAGAAATCACTTGGACTGATGACCAACAACAAATATCACAACTTCATATAATTGGACCGATGAAAATTAGTGGGCAAACAATTATGACTTAGGTTTGCTAGATCCAATGATTAGTATTTCACATGATTTGGGTGTATTGTTGCCGTCAACAGTTAGGATCACATGGGCCATTCAAAGTGATATATTCAATGTTTGGCTAAAGAGCACTCAAATAGATTTGATTGGGTCGCACCACAATAGCACGTGACTGTCTTATCTTTTGATTTATTTCTATGCGGTTTAATAAAATAATGGCTATGGTAGATTATTAGAATGTTAAATGAGTAACATTTGTGATCGGCTAAACGATTTGAATGTCACGTAAAATTTGGATGATGATAGTCATGATAATTAGGTGTGGGCCGATCAATATGGTTAAGGGTTGTGGTCAGTATGCTTTGATATTTAGGTGTGGGTTGTGTTGTGAATATATGAATGTGAATTATGTAACACTTGTGTTAAGGCTTGCATATTAGAATTATCATGTAGTGGATGTTCATAGGGATGATTTCCAAATTGAAGATATTACTGATCAATATGCACATGATCGGAACCTTTGGTTACGTAACAGATGATTAATCAATTAGAGTATGTAGGGTTAATGGCATAACTTTGATTAAGACTTGGGCCTCGGGATTACTGGGTCACGGGATAAACTCGGCCCGCTAGTTGGGCTGTTTGGGTTAATTGTCGGTGGGTCAGCCATGATGAACTGGGTTTGAAATGTGTGCTAGTAGATTATGTAGGTATGTATACGACATGTTTGAGTGATTACATGTTAAGCATTTGTTTGGTTCTCTAGACGGATGAATAAACTGTCATGAATTGAATTACATGTGTGCGTTACGTGAGCAATAAATATGCTTGATGTGAACCATGAATACGTGAATTTGTTGTACGCAAAAGGTGTGGTACATGTGCATGTAAAATTGACCGTTATCGGTAACCCTTTTAGGACGTGTTTGTTCAACTGAATAACAAATAACAAATCATATCGAGCAAACCAAGGTGAGTTCACACACTTTCTAAGGCATGGGATTCCCGGTGGTTGGGAATGGGTTAAAGAATTAAAACGGAACCTACATATCCTCCTTTGGTAGGATATGTACCGCCATCCTCCTTGGGTAGGATGCCAATATTAATCCTGCGTATTCTCCTTGGGTAGAATACGTACGTTCGTCCTCCTTGGGTAGGACAACAACCGTAACTTACTAGACAAAACTCTATCATGAAGTCCCTCATTTTTATATCGACTTAATCGCCGGGCCAATGGCGAGCGGGTCATTAGTTAATAGCGCTATTAGGGTTGACAAGCCTCACACCGTGCCGGTCGGACGGGCGTGTACTAATGGATCTGGGCACTCAGTCAATGATGATAGACATTGACTTAGGGCACAACTTACTTTTGTCAGTTTTCGATATGGTAACGGTCTAGTGGTTCACATGGGGAAGCCCCCACTGGTTATGGATATGGTTTGGGAAACAGGGAACTGATTAACTACTGGTTTTCAAATGAACTTGTGGCTTTTGAAACAACTGTAAACTGGACAACCAACTGTGAACTCGCTCAACTTTGTTGTTGACTCGTTGTTACATGCCTTGCAGGTCTATATGCTTATTTTATTTGGAACTTGCTGTCTGGGAAGCTGGAGTGGTAATGGGTCGAGATACATGGAATCTCAATACAAGCTCAATGGTTTATGTACTCTTGGTTTACTAAACACTTAACAAATGATTTATGCTTCGGCTGTATACAATGAATGATATGTAACGTTTGTAACGCTTTATGTTAATAAATGAAAGTTTTATTTAATTTACTGTATTGTTCAATATGATTGGTGGCTTGATCCTGGTCATGTCACGCCTCCTGCAGTGATACTCCGCTTGTGGTTTTTTGGGGGTGTGAAAGATTGGTATCAGAGCCATTGGTTATAGTGAACTTGGTTTTAAAATGGGGAAAAACGTTTTTTTGTAAAACCAGACTATAACCGAACAGTTCTGAAAACGTGAATACGACCATGACACTCAGCTCCAGATTGCAAGGTTCGTCTCTCGTATACTCATTGTACTATAAAACTAGTGAACACTTACATATGATATTGCATGGGATTGCACGTTTAGCACAACAGTATGAATTCATGTATTACTCGCATGTGTTTTGTGACTGATAGGGTGGTATTTCCCTAAACCTTCATGGCTTACGCTTCGTGATGCTCTTTGTTTGCTTCTCGAGATTGAGGAACCATTTGACATGAGTTAAGAGGAGCTGAGATGAACATGCAAATCATAATATTATTGTGGGTGCCACATAATAATAATGTGGGCAGATCTCTATATGCTAGCCACTGTAGCAGTAAATGCAAATCTTTAAATACTCTGACTCAAGTTTTAGCAACCTTATCACCTACAAGCCAGAAATATTATTCACTAAAATAAATAAGTTACAGTAAACCCTGGTGTGTTTTAATTTTTAGTTGTCTTTGTGTTAAATTAGTCACACGGTATGAAATAATATTTAAAGGTTATTTATGAAATTTTGTTATAAAATTTTAACTTAGCAATTTTTGTGTATTTTGCATATATGCTAAACAGCATGAATGACTTGTCTGAAGCCCTTCAGAATTTAAATCTCTATCCGGTGAAGATAGAGGTTTCGAGAGATTTTAATAGGTACATACCCGATATAGAAGAACCTATGGAATTCAACGCTCCACCTCCAGAGAAACCCAAGCCTAAGAAAAGGAGAAGATTCGTGGGATGGAGGCGTGTGCGCAGAAGGAAACCCGCCACTAGGAAGATTCCCAAAATAGAAAATCCCTTAGATAAAGGGAAGGGGATTGAAGTTAGGGAAGATTCTAGGCAGATGGAAATACAGTTTGGGGAATATTCTAGGCAGATGGAAATGGAGTTTGGGGAAAGTTCTAGACAAACCAAGATGGAAATTGGGGAAAGCTCTAGACAAATTGAGGAGTTACCATTTCAGGAGGAATTGGATCGTGCATTAGAGAGCTGTGATATAGTCAGGCCTATCAATAATAACCTCTACCCTTATCCTGCTGAAACTCAATTACCAATGAACTTGGAAACAACAATTCCAGAACCTATAATCCACACCCAACCTCTAGGAATGGACGAGTGGTGGACCAATGATTGGCAATTCCAAAAACCTTCTCAACAGTCCTTATTCCTTTCTCCCTCAGTTCGACCCGGAACTTATACCAAACCCACCAATGAGCAATGAAAATTTAGCTGAACTTCGCCACTTTGGTGAAGAGCTGGTGGATGCAGGAAATAGGATCAGGGAAGTAGGAGAACAAATTTCCTGGAAATACGACGAAAGGGAACGTCGTTACTGAAATACCAACTGACGAAGGATAGTGGGTTTGTGAAACTGTGATTGTATAATAACTACTAAAATATAATTTTGTGAAATAACCTAAAATAAAACTTTGTAAGATAATGGTATGTATTGACGCATATTATAAAATATAAAATGAGAATCGAGAAATCAATAGTTTTGACTATATGTGTATTGTGAAATTTGTATGATTGTTTTGTGTATAATTGTTATTTATTCGATACTAATAAATTATATATATTAATTATCAGATGGAAAACGCTAATAATGAACCAGTTAATGAGGTTAATCAATCTGAGCAACATCCGGAGGATCAATTTATGACTAGGCAGGATATAGAAAATATTGTTGCTCAAGGAATAGCCAATGCTATTCCAGCAATACTTGCTGCTGCCCAGAAACCTGTTGAACCTCAACAAATCATTCCTAGTAAACGTATTTCTGAAGATAACTTCAGTAATAGTGTAAATGGAGGCAGTAATCATACTAATCACGATAATGATTCACAGCAAGCTCTGCTCCCTAAGAAAATGAAAGCTGCAACGCCTGGTTGCACTTACAAAGAATTTCTTGCTTGTAAACCCGCTGAATTTGCAGGCAATGAAGGAGCGACTGCGGCACTGCGTTGGTTAGAGAAAACTGAGGCAGTGATTACAATAAGTAAATGTGCTAAGGACGATAAGGTCATGTATGCGTCTAATCTTTTTAAAGAAGGGGCGCTAGAATGGTGGAATACAGTACTTCAAGCCAAAGGAAGAAGTATGGCCTATTCCATGAACTGGGAAGAATTTAAGAGTCTTGTAGAAAGAAAATTCTGTCCCGAATATGAAAAAGATCAAATGGCGAATACGTTCTTAAACCATCGAATGATGGGTGTAGATTGTCGTGGGTATACTTCGACATTCTTTGAATATGCTAGAGTGGTACCAACACTGGCTTCGCCAGAACCGGTACTCATTTCTCGCTATATTTGGGGACTGATTAGCGAAATCCGTAATATCGTTAAAGCTGCGAGACCTCGTACTATTGACGATGCTATGGAATTAGCTAACACCCTAACTGACGAACTGGTCCGCACAAGAGAAGAAAACAGGAAAAAGGAACTGGCTCAGAAAATTTCCCAAGGATTTCGTACGGGTAATAATAGCATCTTCAAGAAAAGAGGAACAGGGCAATCTTCAACTCCGCCGTTCTGCAGGAATTGCAGAAAGAAACATTATGGAAGATGTAATATAACCTGTAATTTTTGCAAAATGGTAGGACATCGGGAAGAAGACTGCAGAAAGAAAACAAGAATCTGCTTTAATTGTGGCGAAGCAGGACATTTCAAAACAGAATGTCCTAAATTGGTCAAACCAGCAGACAACAAAGCCAAGACGGCCGACGGAGCTACTAAAAAGAATGTCAGAGCATTCCAGCTGACCACTCAAGAAGCAGAACTTATTCCAGATGTGATAGCTGGTACGTTCTTAGTTCACAACGTGTATGCAAAAGTATTATTTGACTCTGGTGCAAACCAAAGTTTTATCAATACTTCATTCTGCCAAGCTCTTAATTTACCTTTGACCAACCTTAGGCAAATTTTTACAGTCGAAACGGCAGATAGGAATTCAGTTAACATAGATAAGGTTTTGCAAAAAGAAAATATAGAACTTTTAGGATATAAATTTCATGCAAACCTATTACCAATGAATTTAGCTGGGTTCGATGTTGTGTTAGGAATGGATTGGTTAGTAGCCAACCATGCTCAAATCCTTTGTGACCAGAACTCCATAGAAATTTGTGCACCTACCGGAGAAGTAATCATGGTTACAGGGGACAGGCCACGGAAACCCATGAATTTCATTTCAGTAATGAAAGTTGCTAGTTATGAACGAAAGTAGGGATTAGTGTATATGATTTCTGGAATCATTAGCACTAAGAGTAAGGAACTTAAGGACATTCCTGTAGTCTCAGAATACCCAGATGTATTTCCGGAAGAACTCCCGGGATTACCACCAGATAGGGAAGTAGAATTTAGAATTCATCTAATTCCAGGAAGTACACCGATAGCCAAAGCACCTTATCGGTTAGCACCCACAGAAATGTTAGAACTGAAAAAGCAATTAGATGAATTACTAAGTAAAGGTTTCATACAACCTAGTTCATCCCCGTGGGGAGCACCAGTGTTGTTTGTAAAGAAGAAGGATGGTTCGATGAGAATGTGTATTGATTATAGAGAATTGAATAAGGTTACAATTAAGAATCGATATCCATTACCTAGGATTGATGATCTATTCGATCAACTTCAAGGAGCTAGATACTTTTCTAAGATAGATTTACGCTCCGGATATCATCAATTGAAGGTACAAGAAGAAGACATACCTAAAACTGCTTTCAGAACTAGGTATGGTCATTACGAGTTTACAGTCATGCTCTTCGGATTAACGAATGCACCTGCATCATTCATGGACATGATGAACAGGATCTGTAAACCGTACTTGGATAAATTTGTAATTGTTTTTATTGACGATATACTTATTTATTCCAAAAATCAGGATGAACATTCTCAGCACTTGCATGCACTCTTAACTTTGTTAAGAAAAGAAAAGCTATACGCCAAATTCTCGAAGTGTGAATTTTGGCTACAAGAAGTGCAATTCCTAGGTCACATGGTGAATCACGAAGGCATTCATGTAGATCCTGCTAAGATAGAGGCAATTACCAAATGGAAGGTTCCGCAATCCGCAATAGAAATTATAAGTTTTATAGGTTTAGCCGGATATTATAGACGGTTTATTTAGGATTTTTCCAAGATAGCTATACCATTAACTAAGCTAACCTGTAAAGCAGTTAAGTTTGAATGGGGACCTAAACAAGAAGAAGCCTTTAGGATCTTGAAGCAGAAATTAACAAATGCTCCAATCCTAGCCTTACCAGAAGGAACAGAAGATTTTGAAGTTTACTGTGATGCTTCAAAACTAGGATTAGGATGTGTGCTTATGCAACGCAAGAAGGTAATTGCGTATGCATCAAGGCAATTGAAAAAGCACGAGGAGAACTATACGACTCATGATTTAGAATTAGGAGCCATAATTTTTGCCCTTAAGATCTGGAGACATTATCTATACGGAAGTAAATTTACTGTCTATACGGATCACAAAAGTTTAAGGTACATATTTGGGCAAAAAGAATTGAACATGAGGCAAAGGAGATGGATGGAAAACCTAAGTGACTACGACTGTGATATTCAGTATCACGAAGGAAAGGCAAATGTAGTTGCAGATGCCTTAAGTCGTAAGTATCATGAAAAGCAAAAGCGAGTTCGTGCTCTCAGATTAAATCTACAGTTAGATTTAATGGAACAACTAAAGAATGTCCAGGAAACAGCAATCAAGGATGATGCTGAAGGAATGAAAGGACAAATAAAAGAATTAGAGCAAGGAAATGATGGAATTTGGAAATTCCATAAGAAAAGAATTTGGGTACCTAAGCAAGGAGATTTAAGGCATAAGATCCTAGAAGAAGCTCATAAATCTAGGTATACTATGCATCCAGGAAACAATAAAATGTACCAAGATTTAAGAAATAACTTTTGGTGGATAGGAATGAAAAAGGATATAGCTCGATATGTTTCTAAGTGTCTTACTTGTTCACAAGTTAAGGCAGAACACCAGAAACCTTCAGGTCTACTACAACAACTAGAGATGCCTGTATGGAAATGGGAACTCATAACAATGGATTTTGTTACTAAGTTACCCAAAACCAGAAAAGGTAATGATGCGATTTGGGTAATTGTGGATCGATTAACCAAATCAGCTCACTTTCTACCAATGAAAGAAACCTTTAGCATGGAAAGGTTGGCAAAGTTGTATGTAGATGAAGTAGTATCCTTACATGGAGTTCCACTCTCCATTGTATCGGATAGAGATAGTCGTTTCACTTCCCATTTCTGGACAAGTTTCCAAGAAGCAATGGGAACTCGATTAAATTTAAGCACTGCATATCATCCTCAAACAGACGGACAAAGTGAACGAACAATCCAAACTCTAGAAGACATGCTTCGAGCATGTGTGATAGATTTTGGTGGAAATTGGGACGATCACTTACCTTTGATCGAATTCTCCTATAACAATAGTTATCATGCAAGCATTGAAGCTGCCCCATTTGAAGCATTATACGGACGAAAATGCAGAACTCCAGTTTGTTGGGCAGAAATAGGAGAAAGTCAATTATCAGGTCCTGAAATAGTGCAAGAGACGACCGACAAAATTACTCAAATCAAGGAAAGACTGAAGATGGCTCGAGATCGCTAGAAGAGTTATGCAGATAATAGACGGAAGCCGTTGGAATTCCAAGTAGGAGACAAAGTACTATTGAAAGTTTCTCCTTGGAAAGGAGTAGTTCGATTCGGTAAGAAAGGAAAGCTGAGTCCAAGGTACGTAGGACCATTTCCAGTAATCCAACGTATAGGACCAGTTGCTTATCGTTTACAACTACCAGAAGAACTAGCTGGAGTACATGATGTATTTCATGTATCCAATCTAAAGAAATGTCTATCTGACGAATCCCTGGTAGTACCTCTTCAAGACATAGAGGTAAATGAAAAGTTAAAGTTTGTTGAGAAGCCATTGCAAATAGAAGATAGAAAGATCAAGTTTCTCAAACACAAGTGGCTAGTACTGGTCAAAGTTAAGTGGGATTCGAAGAGAGGATCTGAATACACTTGGGAGCTGGAATCAGAAATGAAGCGGAAATATCCTCACTTGTTCCAATAAATCTCGAGGACGAGATTTTTATTAAGGTGGGGAGGATGTAACAACTCTCATCAAAAGTCCTAATTATTATTTAATTTGATCCAATAGGAAACCCTAATTGAGACCCCCAAGTGATTCTGCATAAATCCTAAATTTTTCAGAACAATTGGAATCAGGATCAGGGCCCCTAAAACTCAGGGGGGGGGGGGTAAACCCTAGTTAGTAATATCCCTACAGTTTGTTGTCGAAATTGAAATTTCACGCAAGACCAACTCACCTGAGCTACTGGGACACGAGGCTACCCTATGGTAATAGGGTACCCCTCGCGCCACGCGACAGGCACAAGAGGACCTCTCGCGACACGCGAGAGGGACAAATTTTAGGTATAAATACAGGGGCTTGGGACTTGACATTCTGCGTTAGTTCGACGTAGAAATTCCATACGTACATTGAGATATTGCCTGATTACTATAAAAACACACACAATTCATGAAGTGCTGCCGCAAAACAGGGTAATAACTCGATCGCTGCTACGATTCAATGTCCGATCGATTAAACTATCCAATGGATGTTTAAGTGCTGCCCACATTAGGGTTTATGATTTGTCATTCGTTATTAATTCAATGGATGTTTAAGTATCGCACTTTGTCATTCGTTGTGAAGGTTTAATCTCGTGAGTTATCGTAAATGTTGTATTAAGTTACTAACCGAGTTGTGTGCATGTTATTAAATTTAGGTTAAAAGGCTAATCAGTAGGCTAAGCTCTGCTCATATAAATCTGCAATGTGAGTCATTCTCTTTTTATCAAATTACTTTACAAAACTCTATTTGTTTCAAATTTGTAATTACGGGGATTAAGTCTTTGTAATCACCAAATTACAGCCGGTATGTGGGGTTTTGTATACATTACTTGATAACCGTCACCATTGGACAACGGGGTAGCCAAGGGGTGATATGACCATAGTCACAGACACCATTAGACTCAGAGGTTACCGATGGATGTTCGAGTGATAAATACTGTGGATAGTTGGTTGATATATGGAAACATTGTAATCGCTCTTAATACTGTAAAGTATAACAAACGTGTCGTTTTAGTAAAAAGAATGATTCACCAGTATTTCCCGCTGACAAAACCTTTTTCAAACATGTTTCAGGTGATCTGTTGTGATCCAGGAAAAGTGCCGTGAAGCACTACAAGCTTAAGGAAGTGGCTCAAAATAAAATAAAGAAACAAGTTTTGTAAAATAAAGGTTTCTCTGTGAAATCATATGATTGTAAATTTCCGGGGTGTTATCCCGAATTGTGAAATAAAATAATCAGGAAATTACGGTTTTAAAAAGAACCTGAAGAAATCTTCCGCTGTTAAATAAATACCATGGGATTTTCTGTCCCGCGGCTCCTGAAACGGGTCAAACCGGGTCGGGGCCGTGACAACTAATCACTTCGCCACCGTTTTGCTAAACCCCGATGCATCTTGAAACCGAACCTGTTGTGGAATCGGCTGATGGCAGGACAATGGAAACCTCATATGATCGTTGGGATGCAAACTCTACCTTGTGGAACAAGTGTTCGACATCGACCTTCCTTCTGTTATTCTTGATAGATGTACCCTGTGAGGAGACGATTCTACGTATTCCTCTCCTTCGTGGAGGATTGTTATCTGTTCTAACACGTCAGAGTGGCGCAGCGGTTAGCGTCATTTCAACAAGGAAAGCCATGAGTGTCTACGGAGAGATTACCCCGCTATGTTAACAACTGTTATAGACGTAAGGTTAGGAAAATGGGGATCGAGGATCCACCAGTTGTTCGTGATTACCCTCCATGTGCTGCCCGAGGAACTTCCAGGATCATTTCTACAACAGTTAGGTAGGAACTCAGTTTGACCTCGCGCCAGAGGCAGTTCTAACTACTCGTACTCTTTACCGTCTTGCACCAGGAGGGTTGCAGGGGCTGTTTAACCAACTACAGGAATTGCTGGACAGGAGTTTTCGCTTTAAAGGAACCTCGTAATACCCATGAAGAGAAGCCTTTTCGTATGTGTACTGACTAGCGAGAACTCAACAAGGTGGCAGACGAGAACCGTCTACCTCGACCACGTACTGACAACCCGTCGACCAGTTGTGAGGAACAAGCTTCCATTCGAGGATTGGCTAGTGAACGAACGATCATCAGATGGAAGCCCAAGAGGAGAATGCCCTTAGAGCAGCATGTCTAACGCAATGCAGCCATTTCAACCTTGTACACCAGGATCATTGAGTTGATCAACACACCAACAGCTTCAGGGATCACATGAACCGACCGTATTTGTTGATGACGTTCTGAATCATGACCATGGGAAAGGAACACTATGGGTGGCATATGTATCCTATCTCAGCGCTTTTGTGGGAGGAGCCATTACGCACGAAGTCTTGTTAAATATAATTTTGGGGTTCGAGAGGTACCTTTTGGACATGTAATCAGCGAAGTGGGAATGCCCGTGGATCTTGCTAAGACCCGTCTTGGTTGGGAACCGATCGACACCAAAGAGTCCTTCGAGGATACAGCAATTCCTTGGTCTCACTCGATACTATCGCAAATAAACCGCAGGACATTCGAAGGTCGCGCAGCTTAGATCTCTTTAGCACAACAGAGTGCTGTGTTCATGGAAGACAGACGGGGGGATGTCATTTCAGCTTTCGAATTGCAACTCAGCAATACACTGGGCATCGTCTTTATCCGAAAGTACTGATGACTTAGTAGTATACCATAATGGTCCGAACCAGAGTCTCAGTTACTGATGACTGTCGTCAGAGTCAATCAAAAACCTAATTAAACTACGTAGATAGCGTAAGTAGGGTATCGTATCCACGGGGAATTTGTGGTTAGTGTTTAACTATAGAATTATTATATATTAAAGAAAAGCAACTCCCACCCAGATTCCCGATTGCAAGTTTAACACAAAAACCCATTTACAGATTCATAACACCAAATAGACATGACCTCGGAATTAATGAATTTGATTAATTATTAGGGATAGTTTTTAAGATTCACCATACAACCTAATAATCCATTTATTTATATCAACTACCCACCAATTTACCAACCCGCTAACGATGCAAGTATATTGCCAATACGCTTGATAAACGACAAATAATTCAAATATAAAAAACGTTTACCAAGAATTCAACACAAGTGGTCAAGCTTTACCAGTTAAAAAGAATCCGTAAACAAAGTTTAATGAAAAACAAAGTAGTCGTTCATCCGAGCAGAAGCCACCAACAAAAAGATAAAGGTAATGTCCTCCAAGTTTCAGATTCTAGGTTTACACAAAACTCAATTTAATCATTAATTGGACACCACATAGACATGGTGCTGAAAAGTCTGTTAATTTAAGTAGTAATCAAAAATAGGTCTTTGTCATCAGATCTTTTATAGTTTAATTACCCTATTTACTAGTGTGAGTCAACCTACTCTATGTCACCCCAACAAGCTACAAGGTTTTGTCATCAACCGAGCAAGTTGTAAAGTAAGAACTCAGAACACATAAAAATAGTTCAAAGAAACCAACACATCAAATTGTTTAACAACGTTGTCAATGTCAAAAACAAATCCAATCATGAATAAAATTAAAAAAAGTATCAAACCCTATGAATCGTACGCTTGAAGAAAGCCACCTAAACGTTCATGCCTTAAACCGTACACAGCCGCCCGAAGGCGGCTGCCTTCTCCGTGCGTCACTCCTGTCTTGCGTCCTCTACCTCACAGCCGTCTAAAACTCTCTCCCCAAAAATTGCGTACCAATTCTCTTTTTATTCATCACAAAACTACCGACTTCAATTCCATATCAGCGGCCCATTCACAAAAATCTCATCCCAATTTTAAGCCCATGTGCGGCCCACTCTCAAGTCAAGCCTCCTCACAAAAGTTGCGTCCCATGTCCTGTTGAGAATGATGATGTTTTCATTTATTTCCCCAACATCCAATAACAGCCCACTATTGTTTTTTTCTTTTTTTTCTTTCCACATGACCCTTTTAGGGTTTTCAAAAAAATCCATTTAATATCCTCAACTTCAAATTATATGCAGCCATTGGCTACCCATTCTTTTCTTCATACATAAGACTACAACTCCATGTGAATCCTTGAACAAAATGGTGGCCTACAAAGCAAAATATATTAATGTATCAAAATAACAATTTAAGCTCAAATTCCAATTTGCATCAATTAAATGGCAATTCAATTCACTTAAAACTAATTGAACCGATTAATTTTACTATGTTCCATTTGAAAAGGTTAATAGCATCGTTTTACCTCATTTTCATCTTAAACATATATCATGACAAATCAAAACAATATACTTAATACACGATCATTGCATTTTACTAAATAATTAGTATCAAATAAGGTGTACCTAAAATGCACCGATCAGTTACACACTGACGTAACACGAGAGAGTGATGACTTAAGTGATTGGGTTACAAAGAGGAACTGCACGACACACAACTGGCAGTGAAAACCATGGCCTTGGGATTTTAGATGTGTTGGTGCATACGTCTGTCGACTTCGTCTTGTATTAGAAATGTTAGATCAGGGCACGTAGTACGAGAAAAACAGGGTTTGCGTGTGAATAGTTAATTTCGCATGAAATAACATCTAGCTATTTCGCACGAAATAGCAATCAGCTATTTCGCACGAAATAGCAAGTGTTAATTCCGTGCGAAATTACCTCCACTATAAATACCCTAGTTGTGATTTCATTTGTAACGATCATGTTTCCGGTACCGAAGTGCTGCCGACGTGTCTACTGATCTGTAAACGTGTTAAATCAATAAAACAAGACAATTAGAAGTGAAACAAGCTGTTACAAAGTCTAATCAATGAATTCCGCCTCTGATTAGACCAAGAACTCTTCTGATAGACTCGTTTCGATCGTCTCTCGTTCCTACAAGTGGTATCAGAGCTCAGGAGGAAGAGTTCTTACCAAAATCAGCTTGTTTTCTTCAAAAATCTGACTTCTACACCTTCTTTTACAAAATTCACAAGATTTCACGGTTAAAATGGATTGAATTTTAAACATATCATGTGAAACAGTGTTTTAATGAATCCTTGAGAGAATTGGACTTAAATTTGATCTAAAATTGGTAAAATTTGTAATTTCGCTTGAAAATCAGATCGAACATGATGACGTCAGCAGTATTTCGCGTGACATAGCTGATTTCGTGTGAATTTCTTATCTAATTTCACGCGAAATTAACTGGTTGAGTTTCATTTCACACGAAATTGCATAATTCCGCACGAAATTAGCACTAATTTCGCACCAAAGTGTGATTTCCTTTGAAAATATTATTTCGTGTGAAGCATACATCTAATTTCGTACGAAATCAAATTACAGATTTCGTTTGAAAGTGGTATTTTCGTTTGAAAGGCTATTTCGCACCAAATCGTTATTCCGCACCAAACTGATTTCGCATCAGAGTGTTATTTCATTTGAAATCTATTTTTCGTGTGAACCTTCATTGTTGTTTGAACTTTGTTGACTTTGTGATACAGATTACTGAATCATGGAAGAGGAATTTTACAATGCATTTGCTACACCAGTTGCACCAGTTACAGCTGCCGAAACATTGTACAATGAGAATGAGACAGGAACTTACCAGAAACCACCAAAGCTTATGTACATTGAAGATTTTAAAGGATGGCAAAATCGGTTTGAGAACTGGGTGCAAGCTTATAAGTTTGATGCATGGTGTTCATTAGAGAAAGATTACGAGAAACCGAAAAATGAACGTGGACTTGAAAAACATTTCAGTGACTTTTCAGAGATTGAAAAATTGAAGTATACAAGTGAAAAGATGATGATTAGTATTCTTCAACAAGCAGTTAAAGAAGATATCTTTGTTTTGCTCCAACATGAGGGTACTGCTAGATCGATTTGGACAGCGTTAATTCAAAAGTTTAAAGGAAGTGCAGATATGATCAAGAACAAAAAGGTGTTATTGAAGAAATCATTTGACATGTTTGTGGCTTTTGAACATGAAACAACAAAAATGACCATTGATAGATATTGCCATCTTGTTTTGGAAATGGGAAGACTGGACATAAAGAAAGACGATGATGAATGGGTTGATAAACTAGCTGATGCATTACCACAGCAGAAATGGGGAACTTATTTGTTGATCTTAAAACACATGAGAAAATTTGAAAGTATGAATCTGGCGAAGTTTATTCAGAAGATAGAAGAGCACGAGTTGGATATCCAGAAAACGGCAATCATGAAGAATCCAAATGCTCAACAAGATGTCAGTTTATACTACAGAGGAAACAAATTTGAAGTTACTCCCAGGCCAAAGATCCAAACTGGTTTCAGTGCTGATAATTCTTCTGGAACGAAAGTTAGTACTGTGACTCAGAGTGGTGGACATTCGTCTTCGTATTCAAGCTTTGATCCAAATCATACAACACCAAGTCCTCAACGACAGAATTCTACAAATCTGCAGTGCAATGTTACTTTGAACATTCAAAATGGTCAAAAATTGTCTCCGGAAATAGCTAAGCAACACATGGCATCACTCGTTGCTATGTTGGAATCATATGAAAGTTTGATTGCTGGCAAAATTGGAAATCCGATGCTTACCAAAGAAGATTATGACCAAATTGATGCTGAGGAACTTGAGTTGATGGACGTCAAGTGGTGTTTAGCAAGTGCTGTTAGAAGGGCAGAAAAGTTTCAACAAATCACTGGTAGAGATGAGTTTAGTGAATTGTCTAAATCTCCGATAGGGTTTGACAAATCAAAGGTTACGTGTTTCCGTTGTCGAGAAAAAGGTCATTTTAAGCGTGAATGCAAAAACAAAGAGGCAAATGGAAGACAAGATCAGTCTGGAAAAAACAATTATTATCAAAAATCAATTTTTCATCAGATTGCTCAACAACCACAAACTGCACATGCACGTGCCATTGAAGAAAAAGAGAAAAGAGCTTGTTATGGTATAATTGACCAAGACGATGAAAAGGTTGCAGAGGGATTTAGCTGGGATAAATACATTCCACCTGGTTCAGGTCCCGTTGCTAGAATTCTGGGAGAAGATGAAGTCAAATCTAGTCCGAAAAGAATACCGATTTTTCCAGATTTTGGAAGTGATGTAGATACTGATGATGAAGAAGAATACATTAATAAAGCTAGAAAAGGTCTAGATCCTGACAGTTTTAATTTGTTTTTTGCAGATAAAGTTGAGATGTTGAATGAGAAGAAGATTGCCAGATTGAAGAAAGAACTGGAAGTAAGAAGAATAGCTGATGAAAAGTCAAAGATGGAAGCTGAAAAAGCAAATGTTGAACCAGTAATTGAGAAGGTGATAGAAAAAAATCGTTGAAGTGGAGAAAGTGGTAGAGAAAATTGTTGAGGTCGAAAAAATAGTCGAAGTTGAGAAACTCGTCAAAGTTGATAAACTCGTCGAAGTTGAGAAAGTCGTCGAGGTAGAAAAAATTGTTGAAGTTGAGAAGATAGTTGAGGTCATTAAACCTTGTCTGAAATGTTTGGAGTCCTGCACACATTGTGAGGAAAAAGACAAGAAGATTCGTGAACTGGAAGAGCTGAAAGAGAATTTGTTGTCTGATGTGAAGTACGTGAAAGAGTCATATGATGTGCTGAATAGAACAGTTGACGGTCTGAACAAGACAAACTTAGAAGTTGATGCTGCTATGACAATGATGAGTTCCACTTTAATGACAAAGCAGAAAGTCATCAATGAGTATATTGAAGACTGTGCAAAGCTAAAGCAGGATTTGGAACTTGAAAAGATTGAGAGCGAAAGAATCAAACATCTGTTGTTGAGTTATACAACATGTGATTATTTGATTGATCGAGTTTATCCTACTGTTGCAGGTCTTGAAGCGTTTCAAGATAAAAAGACAGAAGATACGGATACTGGTAAGAAACAAAGTGTCAAGTATAACAAGTGTCCGCCCCCGATTTGGAATAGTTATTCTCCCAGAAAGCCAAATGAGGAACATTTAAATAAGGCTCTCAACATAAAGTTAAAGTCTGAAACCATTGATGAGTTACCAGACAATATTGATGTCACATTCACAGCGTCTGACACTGATCATGAGTCTGGGTTGTTAAAGAAAGTGGTCGATCATGTGTTGGATATGGATGAAGAGTCAAAGTCGGAGTCTAAATCTGAAAGTTCGAGTTCGTCAGAAAAGAGTCCGAGTTTACCAGTCAAGCGGGTTTACAATAAAGAATTCCTGTTATCAAAATTTAATTTGAATGGCGGACCAATCAAAGTAGCATAAAATTTGAATGATTCAGACAAATTATATTCTGATGAGGAATTTCCAATAAGAAGTGTCAAATCTGAAATGATTAAACAGGTTTTCAAATTAACAGAAATTAATATTTCTGAAATAAAAGATTTAAATCTTCATGAAAAACCTAAAAAGTACACTTCAAGAGTTCAATAGAGATTGAACAAGAAAAAGGGTTACAGTTCTGGTTCAGGTTATCGAAAGAAACCAAACCATAACGGTAATTTCAAAAAGCAGGGATTAGGATTCATTCCCCCGGAAAATTATAAAAATAAGAAAAATTATAAATCAAAAACAAAATTTGTTGTAGGAGGAAGTTCTGAAGAAGAGCAGAAGAAACCATTCTGGAGACAGTCAAACCGAGAGTTTCTTGCTGAAAGGAAGAAGAATATGAAAAAATTTATTCCAAGAGCTGACAAAAGAATATGTTTTAAATGTCAAAAAGTTGGACACATTGCTTGGAATTGCCATGAGTCCACTTATTCAAAACAGGGAGTTTCTTATAACTTTGAAATGAAAAAGAAATGTGTTGATGAAAAGAAACAACAAATTGAAAATTTAAAAAAGTTCAAAGTTTCAACTTTCGAAGAAGGTGAAAGTTTGAAACGTTTTTACAAAAGAAAAGTTGATTTGAACAAACAAAGATGGGTTGTAAAATCTGAGAGTAGTTCTGACAATGAATCTGATTCCATAAAATCAGAGGAGTCATATGTTGAGAAAAAGAATGAGAATTCCGTTCCAGAGTTGAACGTTGAACATTTTCCGCCATTGTCAAAAGAAAACTTGAAGTTGAAAGTTGGTAAAGTTGAAATTTCAGATCAATTCTTTGCTGGTAAAGGAGAATTTAATGCTGAAAAGGTTTTCAATGGGAAAGTCAAACATATATTTGGGAAGATGGTAGATGGGAAAGTGAAAAGTGCAAAAGATTTTTATAAATCGAAAGGAGGTTGGGATAGAATTGATTCAAAATTACCCAAGACTGGTCAGGCTTGGGTGACAGCATTTTCAAACTAAAATCCTGACTTGCCGGAGCTCCCAAGTGGGTAATCGTGGAGCATGAATCGGCATCATTCTTTAAAATTTTTGTGTAACATTTAAAAATTGTTAAAATTCTACAGGTTGTGGATTTGCCGGAACTTCCAGGTTGGTAAGTGTGAAGTAGGAATTAGCATTTTCCTGCAAGTGGTATTACAAGTGGTAGTTGTTCTTAAATTGTCATATTTTGCTTTACAAATGGTAGATTTGAACCTACAAGTGGTTGAAAACGAGATTTTCATCTACAAGTGGTTAATCAAGGTCATTAATTTGAACTTGATCTAACTTTCATTCAAAATGTTTTGAAAAACAAAATGATGATCATAACCCCGATTTTACTGAGTGATAAAATCAACAAAACTTATTTTCCGAAAAAAACATTTGATTAAAACAAACTTAAGTGTTTTGAAATCATAATGGGAAAATAGTTTGTTGTCAGGGGGAGTTCTGATTGTTTATGCCAAGTGAATGGCGATTTGAAGCAATTCACAACAGTTGTCATTTTATATGTACAGTTTGTTTTCAAATTTCCTTTAAATGATTTTGAATTTTAGGGGGAGTAAGAAATTCTGGAAATTCCAAAAACATTAGAAAATTTGAAAAATTAAAAAACATGATAAAATCAAAATGAGTTTTGTTGTAAAAAAGAGGAAATGATAGTACATCAGTGAACAATCACAACATGCTAAAGAATTGGAAAGTCAAATGTGATAAACGGTCTCACTGATGATGTGCCAGTAGGTTTTTGCACTTTTAGTAAATTGTGACGAGATATAAACCTAAATATCAAACTTGCTTATCTCGTGGGGAACATCTCTCGGATATATGGGTAACCCCCGAAATCTTGTTTGAAAGACCCCTCTTTCTGAGATACTAGGTCTTTATGCTTAGTGATATCTGGGGTATTATCCCGGGACTTCTGATTTTGCGGAAGCAATGGCCTAGTCCTCGTATAATACTTTTCGCTTGCTTGAAATATAGCACCGCACTCAGCATAAAAATGATGAAACATTGCAAAATGCTAATCATGTGATGTTGAAGAAAAGATTCTCTAAAGGGAACACACCAAAAGTCGAAGCCATCATCTCTCTGATTTTGCGGAAGCAATAGCCTGAGCTCTCATGGCCCTCGCATTTAACCCTTTACAGATATCATCTAGGTATACTCACCTGTAAGACTGAATATTGGGATCTGGATACGTGAGTATATTCTGAGGTGGGACACGCGAATAAGTTTAAGTCTCTAAAACATTAATCTCGTATCTCGAAACAATTGAACTTTGTGTGAAAATTTAAGTGGATCAGTATACTGATAATCTAAGTGAATTGTTTAGAGCTTAAAATGTTTAAAGCTTAACGGTGTTGGTGATTTGTCTCAAAAACTGATATGATCCTCTTCCACAAACTCACAAAAACATAAAAATATTGTTTGTAAATATTTCTTTACTGCATTTCATTAATATCAGAAATCCAAAAAGATTTTCGGAGTGTTTTAGCATAAATTTTGAAAAATACAAAAAGATTTTAGACAACTGATGTTGAAAAGCTGATTTTCAAAATTCCGAGTGCTAAACATGATGAACAAATGGTTTGGGAGAATTTGATTGAAATGAAATTTGTTTTTAAAAGGATTATAGGTTCATTAAATTGAAACCAATTTGAAATGTTTTGATTACAAGTGGTTAAGCAGAGACTAAAATTGTTATAAATAAAATACCCAAAACATAAGTTTTTTGAAAAATGATGTCAAATGTTTGAGATGATTTGAAAATATCTACAAGTGGTTTCTAAATTTGTTAAAAGTTAAAAATTATGAAACTTACTTTTGGGTAGAGACTGTGCAGGTTAGCCAGGTTTCGAATCCTGAATAGATGTAGAATAGAGCCAGGTAGAGACTGTGACCCTGTGAAAGCAAGACTACGATTCCCAGCACAACTCAAGGGGGAGTTTGCTAGCAAAGGAGAGTCTGAAGATGCAAAAGACAGATTCGATTCCAGAAGTTCACGCTAACTGCTGATGCTGATGAACTTAAAGCATCAAGAGATCTGATCAAGAGAATGTGAAGAGAAGATTGAGAATGCTTACACTGTTAGATACTTTAGAGAAAGCCCGAAGACTGATCAAGACTGAAGATTGTGAAGACTCGACACTGAAGACTTCATCAACATCCGAGGGGGAGTCTGTTGGTGCATACGTCTGTCGACTTCGTCTTGTATTGAGTCTTGTATTAGAAATGTTAGATCAGGGCACGTAGTACGAGAAAAACAGGGTTTGTGTGTGAATAGTTAATTTCGCATGAAATAACATCTAGCTATTTCGCACGAAATAGCAATCAGCTATTTTGCACGAAATAGCAAGTGTTAATTCTGTGCGAAATTACCTCCACTATAAATACCCTAGTTGTGATTTCATTTGTAACGATCATGTTTCCGGTACCGAAGTGCTGCCGACGTGTCTACTGATCTGTAAACGTGCTAAATCAATAAAACAAGACAATTAGAAGTGAAACAAGCTGTTACAAAGTCTAATCATTGAATTCCGCCTCTGATTTGACCGAGAACTCTTCTGATAGACTCGTTTTGATCGTCTCTCGATCCTACAAGATGGAGGTATTACTTGGACAGTACCAGGTGCGTTATTTAGACCGATCACAAGGGCCACCCGTGTGCCTTGGCTTCGACAGAGCTAAATCAGTTAATGGCATCTCTGGAGGAAACTCTGGGATGAATACAACTATGAAACTTAAACATGCACGAGCTTTGCAGCTCACTATCGACTCTAACTTACCTGATCAGACTCGCTCTGTTCAAACTGGAGAACTGAGGGAAGAGGATTTTCAAGTTGAACCCATGCGGGGCATGGAGAAGCAACCTTTGACAGGTCGGACGATACTCGTTACCTCATAAGAATGAATGTGGGTCTCACTATACGGTAACTGTTGGAAATTTATGTTGAGCAAAGCACACCGGCCTCGATATTCTAGTCGTCTGGGTTTGGATGAGAGACACTAGGATTTATAAACCTTGTACTGGTAATCGGGCATGAAGGCCCACCTAGCTAGGTATGGGAATGATGTTTGACTTGTGGGAAAGCCAAGGCGAAGTACCAGCAACCAGAAACACTTAAATGGAAATGAGAACAAACTGCCATGGATTCTGGCACTAATCTACTTACAACTCGAAACGAAAACAATATCACCTGGATGATCGTTGACTGTCTCCCTTAACCAGCATACTTTCTAGCCATCAAGGAAACGGATAAGCTTTTCTAAACTTGCAGTCATCTACCTGAAAGAAGTGGTTGCTAGGCACGGGGTGCCAACTTCCATTATCTCTGATCACGACCCACGATTTGCATCTGATTTGTGACCAGCGATGCACAAATCCTTTGGCTCACGTCTAGACATGAGCACAGCATATCATCCACAGACGGATGGGTAGACTGAACGCACCATCCAAACTCTTGAAGACATGCTTTGAGCGTGTGTAATCGACTTTGGTAACGGCTGGGAGCGGCATCTACCTTTAGTGGAGTTTTCGTATAACAACAGTTACCACACCAGCATCCAGGCTGCTCCGTTCGAGGCATTGAACGGACGGAAGTGCCGATCACCTCTTTGTTGGGGCAGAAGTTGGAAACAGCCAAATCACTGGCCCAGAACTCGTCGTAGACACAACAGAGGAGATTGCTCAGATACGACAATGAATGGCGGCAGCTCATGACCGTCAGAAAAGTTACGCTGATAAGCGCAGGAAACCACTCGAATTCCAGGTTGGGGATCGAGTACTACTTAAAGTCTCACCTTGGAAAGGTGTAGTTCGTTTTGATAAACGAGGCAAACTTAACCCGCGATATGTTGGACCTTTCAAAATCACGGAGAGAATTGGCAAGGTGGCTTGCAGATTGAATCTACCCGAAGAAATCAGTGGAGTTCACAACGTATTCCATGTGTCGAATCTGAAGAAGTGTCGGTCAGATGAAACCCTCATAGTTCCTTTCAAGGAGCTCACCATCGACGATCAGTTGTAATTTGTCGAAGAACCAGTGGAAATCTTGGACCGGGAGGTCAAGATTCTCAAACGCACCAGGATACCTATTGTTCGAGTTCGTTGAAACTCCCGTCGTGGCCCAGAGTTTACCTGGGAACGAGAAGACCAAATGAAACACAAATATCCCCAGTTGTTCGAGAGTAATGAGACCACTACTGAAGCTGAAGCTACTGCGGAATTTCGGGACGGAATTCCAAACCAACAGGGGGATGATGTGACACCCCAGGACAACCAGGAAACCACGCAACCTAACTAGCTTCCTTAGTAGCTACGTGCTAAATTTCGGGACGAAATTTCTTTCAAGTTGGGGATGATGTGACAACCCGTGCTTTTGAGCCTTTCACCGCACCCTGATGTAACCTATACGAACTTTATATGACAAGTTAACGTATAATTTATATTGAGTATTTAGGAGTTGTTTATGAAATGTTTTATGAGTTGTTTATGAAACGTTAAATGTTTGTACGTGATACGTGAATGCCGTTGGTAATATAAATTGGTCGCATAAAGGTTCAGGTCATACACTTTATTCTTAATCGCACATCTATAACTTAGGCCGAACACTCTCTCCTTTTAAACTAAGCTATCCTCGGCCCCAGCTTCCCTTGGCCTAAAGCCAAGCCTAATCCTTTTTAATTAAAGAAAGTGTACGTATACATGGGGGGGGGGGTACACGACTTCATTGCTTTAACAACACACAAGAATAACAAACCCTAGTTCCCTCTAGTCGACGATCATCAGCCTCCCCTTTCCGAAGTCTCTTGTGCTCGTACACATCTCTTCACTCTTCGGTTAGTATTATTATCACTCGCTCTAATTCTGTGGGATTGTGTTTGATTGTATGCATAGATCGATGAAAATGTTGATAAATAGATAGTAATTCAGATTCGCATGATGTTAAATATTGTGCCTCAAGATTATTTGGTCAGTAAAAAACATATGCAACTATGATTTATTGGGCCACTAAATAGAAATCACATGGACTGATGACCAACAACAAATATCACAACTTCATATAATTGGACCGATGAAAATTAGTGGGCAAACAATTATGACTTAGGTTTGCTAGATCCAATGATTAGTATTTCACATGATTTGGGTGTATTGTTGCCGTCAACAGTTAGGATCACATGGGCCATTCAAAGTGATATATTCAATGTTTGGCTAAAGAGCACTCAAATAGATTTGATTGGGCCGCACCACAATAGCACGTGACTGTCTTATCTTTTGATTTATTTCTATGCGGTTTAATAAAATAATGGCTATGGTAGATTATTAGAATGTTAAATGAGTAACATTTGTGATCGGCTAAACGATTTGAATGTCACGTAAAATTTGGATGATGATAGTCATGATAACTAGGTGTGGGCCGATCAATATGGTTAAGGGTTGTGGTCAGTATGCTTTGATATTTAGGTGTGGGTTGTGTTGTGAATATATGAATGTGAATTATGTAACACTTGTGTTAAGGCTTGCATATTAGAATTATCATGTAGTGGTTGTTCATAGGGATGATTTCCAAATTGAAGATATTACTGATCAATATGCACATGATCGGAACCTTTGGTTACGTAACAGATGATTAATCAATTAGAGTATGTAGGGTTAATGGAATAACTTTGATTAAGACTTGGGCCTCGGGATTATTGGGTCGCGGGTTAAACTCGGCCCGCTAGTTGGGCTGTTTGGGTTAATTGTCGGTGGGTCAGCCATGATGAACTGGGTTTGAAATGTGTGCTAGTAGATTATGTAGGTATGTATACGACATGTTTGAGTGATTACATGTTAAGCATTTGTTTGGTGCTCTAGACGGATGAATAAACTGTCATGATTTGAATTACATGTGTGTGTTACGTGAGCAATAAATATGCTTGATGTGAACCATGAATACGTGAATTAGTTGTACGCAAAAGGTGTGGTACATGTGCATGTAAAACTGACCGTTATCGGTAACCCTTTTAGGACGTGTTTGTTCAAATGAATAACAAGTAACAAATCATACCGAGCAAACCAAGGTGAGTTCACACACTTTCTAAGGCATGGGATTCCCGGTGGTTGGGAATGGGTTAAAGAATTAAAACGGAACCTACATATCCTCCTTGGGTAGGATATGTACCGCCATCCTCCTTGGGTAGGATGCCAATATTAATCCTGCGTATTCTCCTTGGGTAGAATACGTACGTTCGTCATCCTTGGGTAGGACAACAACCGTAACTTACTAGACAAAACTCTATCATGAAGTCCCTCATTTTTATATCGACTTAATCGCCGGGCCAATGGCGAGCAGGTCATTAGTTAATAGCGCTATTAGGGTTGACAAGCCTCACACCGTGCCGGTCGGACGGGCGTGTACTAATGGATCTGGGCACTCAGTCAATGATGATAGACATTGACTTAGGGCACAACTTACTTTTGTCAGTTGTCGATATGGTAACGGTCAAGTGGTTCACATGGGGAAGCCCCCACTGGTTATGGATATGGTTTGGGAAACATGGAACTGGTTAACTACTGGTTTTCAAATGAACTTATGGCTTTTGAAACAACTGTAAACTGGACAACTAACTGTGAACTCGCTCAACTTTGTTGTTGACTCGTTGTTACATGCCTTGCAGGTCTATATGCTTATATTATTTGGAACTTGCTGTCTGGGAAGCTGGAGTGGTCATGGGTCGAGATACATGGAATCTCAATACAAGCTCAATGGTTTATGTACTCTTGGTTTACTAAACACTTAACAAATGATTTATGCTTCCGCTGTATACAATGAATGACATGTAACGTTTGTAACGCTTTATGTTAATAAATGAAAGTTTTATTTAATTTACTATATTGTTCAATATGATTGGTGGCTTGATCCTGGTCATGTCACGCCTCCTGTGGTGATACTCCGCTTGTGGATTTTTGGGGGTGTGACATCTATAATTTTTCACAAATGCACACGTGTTAGTATAATAACCCAATATTTACATTAGTAATACCCTCCCCGAGACGGCATTCCAACGACTACGTCGGGCAGAACCACGACAGCCGTTACGGAACCCTGGATCAATCGGGCAGCGTATCTAATACGTAACCGGGGTTATAATACTTACAACGAGGAAGAACTTTGTTATTTAGGGGGGTATTTTGCCCGAAAATTATAATTACTATACAGAATACTGAGAGAGATCGAGAAATGAACGGTTTGGGAACTGAGGCTAAGGGCCTCTATTTATAGTGTCCATTTGGCTCCTCTAGCGGCCCGCGTAAGCTTCCTCCAAGGCCTTCGCGGCCCGCGAGGCTCCCTAGAGTAGGCCTTAGCCTTGCTGAGTTGACACGTAGCATCGACACGAGTCCGACACTTGGCAGCTCCGGGTTTCTCCTGGTGGCCCATCTGTCGCGGCCCGCGTAGCTCCCTGGCTACACGTTCGCGGCCCGCGAGCGACTAAAAACTTTGATTTTTATTTAATATTTAATTATATATAGTATTTTAGGCTCGGTTTTCACATAAGGGATATATTTTAGGACATATAGGGATATTTTAAATATATTGGGGGTGTCGGGAGTTAATTTGGAGGGTTGTTATATCCTCCCCACCTTGTTTTAGAACTTGTCCTTGAGGTCTACTGGAATAGGTGCAGATATTTCCTTTGCATTTCTGATTCAAGCTCTCATGTGTATTCTGGTCCTCTTTTGGAGCCCCATTTCACTTTGACCAGAACTAACTCTTGTGCTTGAGGTTCTTGATTTTCCTGTCTTCAATCTGTAGAGGCTTTTCTACAAATTTAAGTTGTTCATTTACCTCTATGTCCTTAAGAGGTACTATCAGTTATTCATCTGCTAAGCATTTCTTGAGATTAGATACATGAAACACATCATGTATTCCTGCCATTTCCTCTGGCAGTTGTAGCTGATAGGCTACATGTCCTATTCTTCTAATAATCTCAAAAGGTCCAACATACCTGGGGCTTAGCTTTCCCCTCTTGATGAATCTGACTACTCATTTCCAATGAGAGACTTTCAATACCACTTTATCACCTACCTGAAATTCCAACGGTTTTCGTCTGTTATCAGCATAACTCTTTTGTCTGTCACGTGCTGCTTTCAGTCGTTCCTTGACTTGAATGATCTTATCGGTTGTTTCTTGTACTATCTCAGGTCCGGATAGTTGTTTTTCTCCAATTTCTGCCCAACAAATTAGAGTTCGGCATTTTCTTCCATACAGTGCTTCGAATGGTGCAGCATTGATACTTGTGTGATAACTGTTATTGTAAGAAAATTCTATTAATGGTAAGTGATCGTCCCAGTTACCTCTGAAATCAATTACACAAGCTCTAAGCATGTCTTCCATTGTCTGAATTGTCCTTTCGCTTTGTCCGTCTGTTTGAGGATGATAAGCCGTGCTTAGATTCAGAAACAATTGATAAAGGAATTCCATGTAATGAAACTTGTCCAAAAATGAGAGGTAAAACGGCTATCTCTATCAGAAACAATTGATAAAGGAATTCCATGTAATGAAACTATTTCATTTACATACAATTTAGCTAATTGTTCCATATTGAAAGTTTCCATCATTGGTAGAAAATGAGCTGACTTGGTTAGCCTGTCTACAATCACCCAGATTGTATCATTACCCTTTCTTGTTTTGGGTAGTTTGGTAACAAAATCCATTGTTATCAATTCCCACTTCTATACTGGCATTTCTAACTGCTGCAATAAACCGGAGGGTTTCTGATGTTCAGCTTTAACCTGTGAACATGTTAGACACTTGGCAACATAAGCTGCTATATCCTTTTTCATTCATATCCACCAAAAATTCTTTCTTAAATCTTGATACATCTTATCACTTCCAGGATGCATCGTATACTTAGACTTATGGGCTTCCTCTAATATACGGTGGCGTAGGTTTCCTAATTTAGGTATCCACATTCTTTTCTTATGGAATCTCCATATTCCATCTGTTCCTTGTTCTAATTCCTTAATCATTCCTTTCAATTTTTCAGTATCATTCTTGATTACTGATTCTTGTGCTTCTCTAATCTGTTCATTTAAATCTACCTGTAGATTTAATTTAAGAGAACGTACTCTTTTTGGATTTTCATGATACTTTCGACTTAAAGCATCAGCTACCACATTAGCCTTTCCTACATGATACTGGATATTACAATCATAATCACTAAGAATCTCCATCCAGCGTCTTTGCCTCATATTCAGCTCCTTTTGCCCGAAAACATACCTTAAACTCTTATGATCTGTGAAAATGGTAAACTTACTACCATAAAGGTAATGTCTCCAAATTTTCAGGGCAAAAATTTTAGGTCCTAATTCTAGATCATAGGTTGAATAACTCTCTTCGTGATTCTTAAGTTGTCTAGATGCATAAGCTATAACCTTTTGACGTTGCAATAACACACAACCATAACCTAACTTAGAAGCATCACAATAGACTACAAAGTCTTTTGTTCCTTCTGGTAACGCTGGTATGGGTGTGTTGGTTAGTCTTTGCTTAAGAATTCTAAAGGCTTCTTCTTATTTTGGTCCCCATTCAAACTTAATAGATTTACAGGTTAGCTTAGTTAAAGGAATGACTATTCTAGAAAAATCTCGAATAAATCTTCTATAATAACCGGCCAATCCTAAGAAACTTCTAACCTCGGTTGGTGACTCAGGGGTTTTCCATTTGGTAATTTCCTCAATCTTGATGGGATCTACATGAATTCCTTCATGATCGACTAAATGTCCAAGAAACTGTACCTGTTTTAACCAAAACTCGCACTTTGAAAACTTAGCATAAAGCCTTTCTTTTCTTAATAAACTTAGAAATGCGTGCAAATGCTTTGCATGTTCCTCTTTACTCTTAGAGTAAATGAGAATATCATCTATGAAGACAATTATGAATTTATCCAAATATGGCTTACATATTCGGTTCATCATGTCCATAAATGCAGCTGGGGCATTGGTTAAACCAAACGGCATGACAGTAAATTCATAATGGCCATACCTTGTTCTGAAAGCGGTCTTAGGAATGTCCTCTTCTTGTACCTTTAATTGATGATATCCTGATCGTAAATTGATTTTAGAGAAAAATCGAGCTCCTTGTAGCTGGTCGAACAGATCATCGATTCTTGGTAATGGATACCAATTTTTAATCGTAACCTTGTTCAATTCGCGGTAGTCAATGCACATCCGCATCGAACCGTCTTTCTTTTTAACGAATAAAATCGGTGCTCCCCGTGGTGATGAACTTGGCTGTATGAATCCTTTTTCCAACAACTCGTCTAATTGTTTCTTCAATTCCTGCATTTCTGCGGGTGCCAAACGGTAAGGTGCTTTAGCGATTGGTGCTGTCCCTGGTAGTAGATGAATTCTGAATTCAACTTCTCTATCTGGCGGTAGTCCTGGTAATTCTTCTGGAAACACATCTGGAAACTGAGATACTACTGAAATATCTTTCAGTTCTTTTGCTTTAGTGTTAGTGATTATAGAAATCAAATACACTAATGATCATTTTCTTATACAACTTGCTGTTTTCATCACAGAGATTAATTTTGTGGATCTAGAGGGCTTATCTCCTGTAATTGTGATCTTTTCACCTTTTGGTGAATTTACTTGAATTGACTTTTGATCACACAAAATACTGGCTTTGTTGGCTATTAACCAATTCATTCCTAATACAACATCGAATCCTGCCAGGTTCATTGGACAAAGGTTTGCAATAAACTTTTGGTTTAAAAATTCTATTCTTGCTCCCTGCAAGATCTCAGAAATCTTAATGGTTTCTTAGTTTGCTGTCTCTACTAGACATTCTTGTGGGAGTTTAGTTAATGATTGATTAAGAAGTTTGCAAAATGAAGTATTAATAAAACTTTGGTTCGCACCAGAGTCAAATAATACTTTAGCAAAAATATCATTAACTAAAAACGTACCGGCTATCATGTCCGGAATCATCGTGGCTTCATCTGCAGTTAGAACAAAAGCTCTAGCATTTTTAGTATTCTTGTTGTTCATGGCTGGAGCTAGTTTCGGACAGTTTGGCTTGATGTGACCTTCTTCTCCACAGTTGTAGCATATCCTGTCGTTAGGTTTCTTCCTGCAGTCTTCTTCCTTATGTCCAGATATTTTGCAGAAGTTGCAATATATGGAGCATCTTCCAGAATGCTTCCTTTTGCAATACTTGCAATAAGGTGCAGAGGTAGAACCTACATTTTTCCCACGGTTGGAATTTCCAGAGCGAAATTCTTGGGTAAGCCTTTGAGCTAGGTTCCTTTTCTGGTCCTCCTCTCGCGTACGTACGAATTCATCAGTCAAGGTATTTGCTAGTTCTACAGCATCTTCTATAGTTTGAGGTCTAGCTGCCTTGACTACATGTCTAATTTCACTGATTAATCCCCAGATGTAACGGGAGATTAATACAGGTTCAGGTGATACAAGGGTTGGCACTATTCTAGCATATTCAAAGAATAACGTAGTGTATCCCTTACTATCCACTCCAATCATCTTAAGGTTTAGGAATTTATTTGCTATCTGTTCTTTTTCATTGGGAGGGCATAATTTCTTTTCCACCATGTTCTTAAATTCCTCCCATTCCATATTGTAAATCCTGTCACTTCCCCTAGATTGGAGGATAGTGTTCCACCATTCTAGTGCTGAATTCTTAAACAGATTGGAGGCAAACATTATCTTATCCTCTTCCGCACACTTGCATATTTTTAAGACAGTCTCAGTCTTTTCTATCCAGCGTAGAGATGCAACGGCCCCTTCATTGCCCGAGAATTCAATTTCTTTACAAGACCAGAATTCTTTATAAGAACAACCATAAGGCATGGTTCTTCTTCTTTTGGGAATGGGCGCTTGAAGTATAGGTCCATTGTTTACGCTGTTTTCTGGTTCAGTGGGTCGTTTACTATCACGGTTACTTTTATTATTAGCTTCCCTACCTGTTTGAATAATATATGGCATCGCATCTATTATTCCTTGTGCCACTATGTGTTGGATGGCACTGTTATCCACTTGGTTTCCATTATTATCATTGTTTGGGTTATCGTTATTCTGGTTTTCTGGGTTATTCTCCGGATTCTCTTGATTCACTTGGTCATCCATCTGAATTTTAAACATTTACCACATATTAATATCACAAAATAATATTTAACACAACCAATCATATGACACGCATATTGATCAAAAGCGTCGAACATTGCGACTTACTCTTTCTTATACTATGCATCCATATATATTACAATACAAATGAAATTGAAATTACACTACTAGTAGGCATCCGTAGCTATGATTTAGATTTTTTTCTTTCAAACATACACACATATTATATATTATTATATTATTATTACTACTTCCACCATCACCTTTACTGATATGGGTTCATCCAGAACTCCATATTGCGCTCGTCGTACTTCCAGACGAGTCGCTCTCCGACCTGCCTTATCCTCTCACTACTTTCTAAAATCTCTTCTCCGAAGGTTCGGAGCTCTTGCACATTTTCTGCACTCATTGGGGGTGCAGGTGCTGGGACTGGGTTTG
>JARYGA010015640.1:0-20548 GCA_030545235.1 Helianthus tuberosus
TTCCGAAAACCAAGGAGTTTGACGGCAGAATAGGGGGACGAATTTTAAAGGATAGTTGGCAAGGGTTAGAGCTTATGAATCACATTCGTATTTGGTTGAGGGCAATCGCTGGAGAAAGATTTCAGTAAGTTTTTCCTTTTTTTTTTCTTTTGTGTGCGGCGGCAGTGACCGCTTTTGAGTTTGGAAAAAAAAAATCCGGTGGAGTTATATATAAATTGATATATCTACTATTTGAGATGCAGATGTATACATGGTAATATATAATCAACATATATGAGAGATTGTGATGATGCGTACCAGGATTATGAAGGACTGAAGATTTATTCAAGATGTGTTATGGTCTGCGGATTGTGGCACTGCTACCCGTTCAAGTTACAACAACGATTTGATATGATGGCCGGTAAATCACAGCGGAGAGTCTCGTGCTGCTAACGTGATAAAAACTAAAGAGAAATAGAGATAAACTTCATGCCAATCACTTCACAATATTCAACATTACAATATATAGAGATAAACATAACCATAAACCCTAAAGCCCATAAGTAATGGGTTGGGCCTAAAATGTCTGGTTTATAACATATACATTATAGTTATATATAGCATATAATTATTAATTAGTGTGTTAATGATCTTCTTAACAAAATCTTTTTTATATTATAACTAGCCAAGAAGTGTTCCAAATGGAGTCAAGATGATCAATAAGATATCTAATATCTATGATTAGAGTGGTGTGTTTGGAATAAAAGTGTTGTGCACAACTGTATTAGAATTTATCACGTAGGTGAGCAAGCAAATCTTTATATTTTTACAAGTTACTTGCATAAACTTTTTATCGGTGTTATACCTCCAACATCTACGTATGCATACATGTCGAACCAAATCTCTCGTGTTTAAGCAACCGGGGTTTGCTCGGTTGCTCACTTGCTCCAAACCATGTGACACTTTGATTTTTTGTTTAATTATTAAACTTTTAACAAACTTAGGGGCTGTTTGGTAGCCTCTTAATGACCATTCAGATGCTACCTCTTAATAGTTTAAAACATCTGAATGAATAAGAGGTAACCTCAAGTCTGAATGGTTAAGAGGTAACATCTGAATGGTAAATCATCAAATGTTACATTCTTCTACCTTCTCATTGGTAAAATTCTTAATGGTTCCATTAAGAGGTAGCCTTTTAATGACCATTCAGATGCTACCAAACAGCCCCTTAGTTGTTAGGCTAGCGTTAACTGATAATTAACAAGCAGACTCAATTTGTTAGCTAGCTAGTGTAACATATTATTTTTGGGCTTTGGCTACCTCAAAACACAAACATTACAATTCGGCACACTATATATCCTGTAACATTTGACTACTAATTGCAATATAATTTCTAGTTTTTTATTTTTATTTTTGTAATTGTGAGGGCTAGTTTTCTTTTCAATATAGTGGTTCTTTAGTGACCAAAGTGTAGTTCCATCGAAGTTGAAGTTATCGATTGAGGCTTGGGTATACTTCACTACCTGAAATCTGGGTCGTTTGTTGTTTGACAACTTCTGAATGGGTAAGTGTTAAATCAGTAAAATGTCTAAACCATTAAGTGCTGAACAAATAAAATGTTTGAAGCATTAAGAGCCAGTATAATGCATAGACGTTCACAGATAAATGTCTGGCCAATTCCGATAAGAGTCCTTAATCATTCAGACTCAATATAATGCTTAACTATTCAGAGGCAAATGTCTGAATCGTTCAGACATCTGCTCGTGAAACAAACAGTCTGAACCATTAAGTGCCGAACCAGTAAGAAGTCTAAACCATTAAAAACCTCACTAAGAGCTAAACAAATAGCAAGTATTCATCATAAATGCGTAGGATACGACCATTATTGACAAATTTCCAACAGAAGTGATTTTCTTTGAAAATGGTTTATGATTAAACACTAAAAACTATTACTACTACTATTATAATTTCAGTTCACTCATAAATAAATTGGTAGAATTTTCAAATTTAATATACATTACAACTGATAATTTTAGTATACATATTACACACAATTACAATAGTTTCAACTTTAATACATGCTGACATATAACCTTACTAGATTGATCATAGATGCTTTGAAAAAAAATTGATCACACATCAACAAATAACAGCGCGCAACACCCTCTAATCATCGATGATACCCAAAATTTGAAGCATGGCGATAAACAGTTGTATCATGTCAATGTAAAGCATGGCTGCAGCAATGACATATTCATCGTAGCTGCAGCGTTTTATCAGGTTATCCGTATCGTATATGATGAAGCCGCAGTATATAAGTGCCACCACAAATGATATTATCATTCTCACCAAGCTTCCCATAGGGAAGAAGATCTGTTGCCAACAGATTGTTAGTTAAACATAATTCAATCATATAAAATCGATGAAAAGTTGAACGAATACGCGTAAGAAACTGTTAAGGCGAGTTTTATATGTATCATACCTGAATCAAGCTGAAGACAATTATGAGAATGAGTGCACAGAACAAAAATGGCCCAAGGAAGTTGAAGTCATATCCTCTTTTAGCTGCCCAGAATGTGAAGAGGGTGAGGCTGACCGCCAGTATCGTAGTCAAAAGACTGGCTTCCAGTATGATCTTCCCTGTGAGAGATCAAATGTTTTATGATATTAAGTCATTTGTGCTATGTAAACGCTAGTTACGATCGATATAAGGGTGTTTACAGTCCGGTTTTGATGATACTTTAAGCCGAAAAGGCTAACTTTGGTTTTAGAAAATGGCAACCAAACAAACTGGTTTGGCATTTTTGAAGGTTTAACTGGGCCGGCTCAACCATTTCGGTTTGGTTTGGTTTACACAATTACACAGCCAGTTCCTAGTTTTAAACCCTAAAAAAAATTAAATCGTCAAAACTGAACCGTATCATTTCAAACCGAACGATTTTCTTCTTTTGGACGGTTTGATTAGTTTTAAAGGTTTTTGAACACCCAAGATTGAATAAAAGAGAAAGTGTCCAATATTCTTCGTTACCTTTAGAGAACACACAAGAAACACCAACCATAATAGAAAAGGCCACAGTAAACAAGCCCAACATGATCATGTTTAGAGGGTGGCGATTCATGAAGAGGCTCATCAGCAAAGCAACTGAAAATTCAACAAAAAGAAATAAACAAAATGCTCAATGGCTTCTTCGTAAACATAGTAATAAAAGATGCATGCAAAGCACCATAGGGACTTGCTCCACTAGTTTCCTATCATTAACTCTTAAAAGACTATCTGCCAAGCGTAAATAGGGGTGTAAGCGAGTTGAGCCAAGCTCGGTTCATTTAACATACGAGAGCTCAAGCTCAGTTAATGAGTAGTTTTTCAAGTTCGAGTTTGGCTTGTTTATTTATTTATTAATGTATATACGTTATAACTTTTTTTATATATTTGTATTTTTTTTATAAATTCATTACATATATATTATTTAATTATTTTTATATTAAATTTATATAATAATAATTATAAATATAAATATATATTTAATAAAATTATTATAATAATAATAATAGGTTCATTTAAGTTTGCGAACAAGCTTGAGTTCCATAAGTAGAGCTCAAGCTCATTTAAGCTAATTGATTAAGTTTTTAGCTAGCCAATCTTGATTAACTCACAAGGGGCTCGGCTCGTTTACACCCTAATCACAAACAATGATACACATGATCCCTTAGTTAATAAGGTATTAGTGGAATTTAAAAAAAAGCCAATGGAGTTCCTTACTTATCATTGTACACACGGCAATGATGATGTACGTAATCAAACCGGCTCGAGTATGGAAAAACTGGTTGATTCGGGGCGTAACGACTACTATACTGGCTATGGCAACAGTTAACAACAGTTGTAATGTCAAGATCGAATAAACTTTCCGAATGAATCCCCAACGAAGCTGCGGATCTTCCATTTGGTTCGGGTAATTCTTTCCTGTTTCGATATCATGGTGTTCCTTATCCTTCCCCATGATAATATTGATCTCTATCTAATATGTCTATGTGTTATATAAATTTTGTACAATATATATAACGATAAACGTTTGAGAATCGCGATTGATTAATATGAAAATATTATCTATCGATCGACCACCGTGATTGATAAATCTATGATGGTATGATCACGGAATCAATCACAGGAGGTAGAGATAAATATATTTTCACGTTCAAGGAAATTAAACAAAGTTAATTGGGTCAATGTTCTTGTATTTAAAGGATGAAATTGTGTTATTTTGTTTGGGTAAGTCTATATATAGAAGTGCGGTTAGAACATACAACGTATGACCAATGAAATTCATCGTACATAATGTACGTTGAAGTATTTCCATTTTTAATTTGATGGTTCGAGCAAGTTTTTCGATGGCATACATAAGCAGTCCATAACTAACAACATCGTATTGAGATATACATATATAGACCGGCTATGTTATACGTGACAAATTGTTGGGCCATCAAGAAAACACAAGCGCGCAAGATGGAGGTAGTGAATATGAGGATCTTGAGGAGGATGTGTGGCCACAAGAGGTTAGACCGAATAAGAAGTGAGGTTTTTAGGGATTGGTTAGGAGTAGCTAGTATCGGACAAGTTAAAAGAGGGGAGATTGAGATGGTTTGGGCATACGAAGAGGAGCAGTTGACGAAATCAGTTAGAGTAGTGGAAACCATGACAGTGGAAGGAAGGAGGAGTAGAGGCAGGCCCAAGTTGACTTGGGATGAACGACTTAGGCAAGATTTGGTAGAGTTGCACCTCTCTGAGGATATGGTTCAGGATAGGAGTTCGTGGAGACGTAGGATTAAGGTTAAGGACTTGTAGGAAAGGGTATGGACGTGTCCTAGCTTTGTCTTGGGAAGGGGGGGGGGGGGTTAGATTTCTTTTACACTTTAGGTAGACCTCACATATGATAATTTTCTTGTATGGTTGTTGGTTGTTTAGGAGCCGGGGGTCTCTCAGGAAGTAGCCTCTCTATTCTTAGGATAGAGGCAAAGTTTGCCTACATCCCGCCTCCCCTAGACCTTACCGATAATTCTGCTATTTGTGGGATTTACTGGATGTAAAAGAGTATATATGTTACTTGCTGATGATTAATCTGACTACTGTTACGCTATTTAGTTATCCATCTTTCGTTTATTTGGTTGTTGGTTGTTTTGGAGCCGGGGGTCTCTCAGGAAGCAGCCTCTCTATTCTTAGGATAGAGGCAAAGTTTGCCTACATCCCGCCTCCCCCAGACCTTACCGATAATTCTGCTATTTGTGGGATTTACTGGTTGTAAAAAAGTATAGATCTAACACTAAAAAGAGAAACAACAGATGTAGCGACGAAAACGGTGACAAAATCTTATTATTAACCAACCTAGAAAACGCCCAGCCGAACCCTAGATCTCATGAATATGAGATCTATGAATATATAGAGATCAACTTCAACAGATTAGCACAATCTGTTGAATGATCAACCAACAGTACAACAATGCAACAGGTGAGATCACAAGATCTCATATGAACAAGATCCGAACAGATCAAACCAACAAAAGAACAGAGAGAAAAATGAAAACCCTAACAAATATCTACGCATACTGATGAGCTCCACCCTCTCTCTTCATTATATACTAACATATCCAGAAGTTACATTTTAGACCTCCAGAAAGTTGCAGTTTAGTCTTCAACGTCCTTATAACTTTCATAAAGCCCTGGAACTATATTCACTGCACACTAAACACCTTGTTATACATAACCAGATTATAACAACCTCAACAACCAACCCAACAACTTCTGTGGCCAATTAGTATACAAATTATAAGTCTGTAAAGCCAAAGCCCATATATGATGTATGAATTATATATGAAATATGTAACAATATATTTTTAACATCCCCTATAATTCATAGAGCAAACATTTCAAACATACCTGTAACACCTCAAAAATTTATGTCCAATAATGTATCGACACGTGTCATAAGCTTTAAACGTGTAAAAGATTACTTTAGAGGGACTAAAGTTGACAAACAAAGAAAGTATGTGAATATAAGGGTTCAAAGTGTCAACAATGGATAAATATACTTTACAATAACCCTACACGATATTTATACCCTTAAACGAATAAATCATGGATCATACGAAGCTAAGTGTGGAAGAAAGTGAGAGATTACAAACTACAGGGGTTAAATGTGTCAACATGTTTAAAGTACACCTCTGAGTGACCTTTTAGCAAACCCGAAGCTTTGTAACGATAAATTATACTCACTAGAATATGTGGTAAAAATTTCACCAAGTTTCGTTATCGTATGAGAAAGTTATGACAATATTCGCATACGAGGGGTTAAAAGCGTCAACGTTGAAATTTATGGCTTTTCGGGTGATCACAAGGTTAACCAAGGACTTAACAAAGTTTGTATATGTCTTGGAGTCCTTAAAAATCAAGTTAGAGGGCTTAAAATGCACATTTGGAAGTTGAAACCACGCTTGGAAGGACCAGGGACCTAAAGTGCAAAATATGAAACTTGTTTGGCTGGTTCTGGAAGGCCATACGGGCCGCGTAAGGTCAGTCAGGACCTTTACGTGGGCCGCCTGAACACCCCAGCGACAGAAAGTTTTGGCAGCTGCCAGTTTCAGCTGTGTAACCGCCTCTAGGACCTGTAAAATGATACCAGGGGCTGCACAAACGGATTTACATGCATAGGGGGCACTTGTCTTGATCTGGAAACAATTGTAGACCTCTTTGGCATGATCCTAAGTGATCAAAATGCATATATATAAGGAGCTTCAAGTTGCAACATTTCATACTTCAAGTTGCAAACTTTCACAAGACTCATTTCTGGAGCTCCTCTGATCAGCAACAAGCTTTCTTAAGATCCCTAGTCGTGCTTAGGACTCTTGTAAGTATCCTTAACCATTCCTAATTCAGTTTAGCTTAGTTCAATGGCTTAAAGTCAAACCGTCGTAATTAGAGTTTGACTTCGTAATTAATCAATAATTGCCCAGTCAAATTTCGAATTGAAGGTACCTATGAGTTGGTAATTATGTGGGCAATAAACCCTTAAAAGGGCACCCTCTGATTCCCACTCTAACTAGGTCAATTGTCGGGTCAAAGTTAATCTTAAAAAGTCAACAGAAAGCTTATTTTCAAATTAATGCATAATTAGCAATGTAGGATCCATGCAACCTGTTTTATCATTAATATAACTTGGTAATTAATGTAAGAACATGTCTAAACATGTTCAACCCGACAATTTTCAGAATAGGCTCGGTTCTGAACCGAAAGTCGCATAATTTGACTTTTTCTTTGACTTTCAGTTCTGACCCAATGTAGCATGTTTTAGAAAAACCATAGAGCCTTATTAGGACCAGGTTTCATGTTAGTATAACCCTCTGTGATTATACAACTTGGTTCATTAGTTATCCGATTCATATGCATGTTTCCGTTAAATGCTTAAATGTTGACTATTATGCCCTATTGACCTTAAAACATGATTTTTGGAAATGTAAAAGAATAGAAACCTTAATTACTGATTATTAGACTTGTCCCTAAAATTTTCCATCAGTTTGAAGTATAGATTAGGAGTTATGCTCATTAGCATAATTAGAAAGCTTTTTATTAAATAAACAGTGTAATTAACATATAGCCTATCTAAACCCGATTTTTAATACCAAAATGTTTACCTACTAATATAAAATAATATTTTGGGATTTTTGAAGATTTTTATTTAATTTTAGGCTGAGCATAACATAGAGTTCTAAGCTTGATTCGGTAATTGCCGATTTTGCCCTTTTAGGCTATAAAATGAGTTTTACCAATCCTTTTGCTACCAAACCTTTTTCTACTGATCCAATATGATAAATAGAATTTTTTAAGCCTTCTGGAATAAAAAAAATATCCGCTTTTCTTATAAAACCCGAAAATCGCTTAAAATCGCCTTTTTACGCGTTTTAAGCGCATAGTATGCATCAAAACCACTTTAGATATATAAGACTTGATACCTACTGATGTTTTAAGTAAATTTTTATACTTTAGCAGTAAGTAAAAGTTTTAAACTCAGATTTCCAGAATTGACCTTTTAGGCTTAAGTGAAATTAGCAAAATGCCCCTTCGGTGCATAGTATGGTTAGAAATGATAAATTTCACATATAGGATATACCCTACTGATATAACTTAGAAAATTAAGTATTTTACTGATTACATCAGACCCGAAACTCATAATCCTATCAAATCTCTTTTATAACCTTTAAAATGACCAAAATGCCCCTACGGGGCATAGTTTGAATTTAAATCCATTTCGGGCATAATAGAAGATATCTTACTGATGTCACAACATATTTAAAGCATACTAACTTAGGAAACCTGTATATGACTCATATGGTTACCCGTTACGCATCTTGCGCGTTCGGTTCGGTTTATGTAACTAGTTTGCATAAATTGACCGAAACGGGTCAAACCTTATCATTTTTGTCTCAAAATCCAGAATGTGTTTAGTTTACCCATATTATACAAGTCTTCAAACTTGTCGGGTCTAAATCACATTCTATTCCGGTCTTCGCTTAATCGTGCGTTGAACTGTATCTTCCTTTAAAACTAACCGGTCTAAGTTTAGGCTTAATTAAAGACCCGTTAGGAATCTAATAGGTTATTAAAAACCTTTGTTCCAGAATAGGAGACCCGGTAAAAGCTACACACACTTGCTATTTGTGATTAATACTTGCAAAGGTAAATACTTTTAACTTATTTTCCCTATACGGGCTTGGGGTACGGTATATAAAATACCGCTTGGTCGGGAATTGAATTTTTAATTGTATTAAGGTTAATTTATTGAAATGTCCCGTTTAAAATGTTTTGTTTGATTAAAGCCTTTGGGGGGTTAATGACCATGTCCCGGATATCCTTGGCATCATTTTATGAAATGGCCACGACCTAAGCACACGGGTGTAGGCGTACACCCGTTAGTGCATATATAAATAAGGTATAACCGCCGGTTTCGGGAATAACCCGCCGCGGGACTATATCATGTGGTGTGTCTATTAAGCTCTAACCCGACGGCAACCCGTGCTACTGAACGCATAACGAACACGTAATTCTTTTACAAGTTTATGTATAAATAATTATCCCAAGTTATAAAAAGTTTTGTGCCACGTGCATTCAAATCAATTTTTTTTAAACCTTTTCAAAATGAGTCAGTTAATTGTATTATCAGTGTAAACTGACGTATTTTCCCAAAAATGTTAAGTGCAGGTACTACTCGAAATAGGCTGGCCTCTCCTTAGCATCGTTAAGAGTCTCGCAAGCTTGGATGCATTTAAGTCTGATGAACTATGTTTCCTTTTTATTTTGACCCGCCTGTGGATCTGTTTCAACTACGTTGTGATACTTAATATTACAATTTTATTCAGTTGAAATAGATCTATCTTTTGCTTCCGCTGTGCATTTAAATTGTGTTGTTTGACTATGATGATATCAACTACGTCACGATACTCCCCACCGGGCCCACCGGTAATACGTGGAAATATCGGGGTGTGACAGGTTGGTATTAGAGCCAACACTGAGTGAATTGAACACTAGCCTTTTGTGTTTAATCTCAGTTACACAGTTGCACATTCCTAAATTTTCGAGTCTAGACAAAGAACTTGGGACAAATCCCGATTTGTTTTTATTTTTGTCTTTTATATATATATCCCTTGTTGTTATCTCTGTTTATGTTGACAGGTTAAAAGATGCCACCAAGAGTAAGAGGGAGAGGAAGAGGCAAGGGGCCACACGTCGCCCCGAATGACCATGAGGCCGGACCTTCGCACCGGCGAACACCATCAGATTCACTTAAACCGGGTCCTCAAGATATCTGGAGGACCTACACTGAACCAGCAAGGCACTCAGTTTCGTTGAGCTCCTCCCCTTTGCTTCAAAACTCCTTTGGGCCTCATACTGAAAATGAGCCCCATAATTCTCACCAATCTTACATTCCTCTCCAGGGTCACAACTCACCTTTTGATGACCTAACGCCCTTTTTCCAGGGCCGGTTCAACCCGGCGAATTACCTTGGAGAACCAGTGGGTTTTAACCCACTAGGACCCGAAGACCATTTCTCTGGAGACCATGCAATGGACATGGATGAGGATACCGATCCTGCAGAGCCACCGTCCGGAACCCCTAACCATCCTATCGAAATTTCGAATGGGTCACCTTTCGTGGGATCACCATATATTGGTCCTGATAGCTATGAAGAAAGGTTCCGATAGATCGACTGGGTGTTTACTCCCAGTTACCACAACTCTCCACCGCAGCAGCAGCATGATCCCTCCGAGGCCGCAACCCGCCCCACAGCAGCCTCCGGAGCCACCGAGGCAAAGAAGATCAAACGCGCGGATGTTCGTGCGAGGAGGAGTGCGTATCAGCACCCCACAACATTCTAGTGGCAGCCGCTACTCGCCACTCCATGAAGAACCGCAGATGGGTGGACCTTCAAACCCCGTCTCGGAAGTAAACTCTGCGCCCGTCGCGCCACCACCATTGTGTTTTGGAGACCCAATTCCTACATACACTGGTGCGGTGGCATATAATCCCTTTGAGCAGCCGATCCACACCAACTACAACTATGCTGAGGCCGACCCTTACCTGGTAGCAGCGACAAACTACAATGCCCATCATCCGGAAGGGGGATTCCATACCAAGCTGGATACTCACACTATGGGTACCCACCGTATGGATATCAACAACCGCCGCCTCCTCAACCTCCGCTATATCAGCAACCCCCGCAGCCGCCAGTGATGTCACCTCCACAACATCAAGAGATTCTCCAAAGGATAAATGAGGTACGGCAGGAGGTGCGGGAAGACCGTCGGCAAAACCGTGGAATGTTCAAGAGTCTGGCAAACTTAATTAAAGGAAAAAGCAAGAAGGATCATTAAATCCTTTATTTGTTTAGTTTTAGTGTTGTAATCATGTCCCTGCGTGGACATTTGTTTATGTATTCTGCCCCTGCGTGGGCATGTCTTTCTGTATTCCGCCCCTGCGTGGGTATTTTTCAGTTTAACCCCTGCGTGGGTATGTTATTTCTGTTTAAGCCCCTGCGCGGGAATGTTATTTCAGTAGAAGTCCCGTTTAGGGCAAATCTGTACTCGTTTAAAATTTTGCATTGAAATGATTGAATTTAAATTTTCATTTTTAAAATATATGCATAAATGTAATATGAGGAATAAATGAAAATATAACAATCCACTTAGGAGACCTACCATTATAATAAAATAATAAAAATCTAAAAAGGGACAAAACCTAGCCATGAGTCATTATAAGACAAGGTCAAGATGGTAATTCCTCAAATTAGATTCAGGTCCTTATTAACACCTCAAATTAGGATTGTTCTGCATTTAATATTAAAAAGAATCTTAAAGGTACAACCTAGTCTATATGTTGTTGCAGACATGACCAAGATGGTGAAACCTATTCAAAAGATTCCAATCCTTGTTAACATCTGAAAACATGTTAACACTCTTGACAAAATGTGATTCGATAAAATCGCATGAGTCATCCTTATATTGGATTCTCCCAAGTATTTAATTAATTAAAACATCCATAAGGGATATAACGCCTACGGGCTATATTCATTGTCATATAAGACAAAAGACAGTTGTGGTCTTCGACCCTCTGTTAAGAAGTGGTAATGAATTATAATTAAAACCCTCAATACCATGACCCTATAAGATCATGATTAAGGATTTAAAAACCGTCCACGTGACTAGGCCTTTTTGCCATTATTATATTCTAATTGAAACCAAGGATTTTTATAATGAAAATCCTGAATATATATACATGCTTAACAAATTAATCAATAAGGGTTCTTAAATACCATGATTAATAAATCTTCTAGAATAATAAAACTAGTATAGACCTCTGAATAAATTAAATCATTATTTTATGTAGCAATCAAGCTACATGGCCGGGTCAGAAGAAGCCAACAGTCACCCCAGAGAAAATCATGACACCTCCAGAGTCAACGTAGCAGGAGCAGAATTACAAGCGTTAATAGATAATGCTGTTACGCGAGCTTTGGACAGGCAGTTCAATGAATCCAGTGGTACCCATGTAAGGACCCAGTCGGTACCACACTCTAAACCACCCTCAAAGACTCATACTGCTCACAAGAGTGATTCCCATCACTCAACGAACCAGAGGAGTGTTCCATCTAAGAGAGTTGTGCTGAACCAAGAACCACGTGCTAAAGGTTGCACCTATAAGTACTTTGTTTCATGCAAACCCAGGGATTTTAATGGGGAGAAAGGAGCAGTTGACTGCATGTCATGGTTAGATGAGATGGACACTGTAGTAGATATCAGTAGTTGTGCTGATAAGGATGTGGTAAAGTTCGTATCTCAGTCATTCAAAGGAGAGGCACTAGCGTGGTGGAGGTCTTTGATTCAGGCCACTGGGAAAATCCCATTGTACAATCTGTCTTGGGAACAGTTTGTGACATTGATTAAGGAGAACTACTGCCCTCAGCATGAGGTTGAAAAGATTGAGTCTGATTTCTTGTCTCTGGTTATGAAAAACCTAGATTGTCAAGCTTACCTTACGAGCTTCAACATGATGTCAAGACTGGTTCCGTATCTGGTAACTCCGGAACCCAAGAGAATAGCTCGTTTCATTGGGGGGTTTCCCCCAGAGATCAAGGCGAGTGTGAAGGCCTCCAGACCAACTACTTTTCGGTCTGCAGCTGATATATCATTGTCCCTTACTTTGGACGCGGTCAGGCAGAGATCACTAAGAAACACAGACGCTGAGAAAAGAAAGCGTGAGGATGACAACTCACGACGATCAGACAAGAAGCGTAAGGGAAACAATGACCACAAGAAGAGTTCTGGAACTAAGAAGGATGGTCATCAGTCGGGCGATAAGCCCAAGTGTAAGGTCTGTAAGAAGCACCATTTCGGAAAATGCAGATATGAATCGAAATCCCAGTCGCAGCCAAGGCCTTGTGGGATTTGTAAATCTTCTGAGCACAAGACCTTAGACTGTAAGAAAATCAAGGATGCTACTTGTTATAGCTGCAATGAAAAAGGTCATATCAAGTCCAACTGCCCAAAGTTTGCTAAGAAAGCTGAGGAAGGGAAAAAGACCAATGCTAGGGTCTTCCAGATGAACGCACAGGAGGCGATCCAGAATGATAATGTCATAACAGGTACCTTCCTTATTAACGATGTTTATGCAAGGGTGTTATTTGATTCAGTAGCAGATAAGTCATTTGTTGATGATAAGTTTTGTAAGTTGTTAAACCTACCTGTTAGAACCCTAAGCATAAAATATGAGGTTGAATTAGCCGATGGTACCATAGAAACCGCATCAATCGTATTAGATGGATGTTTTATATCCACTAGGAACCACTCTTTTCATTTGTCCTTACTTCCTTTGAAGTTAGCCGGTTTCGATATAGTTATAGGCATGGACTGGTTATCTCGTAACCAGGCCCAGATTGTTTGCAACAAGAAGCAAGTGGTGGTCAAGACTCCGTCTGGTGAACCACTTACCATTCAGGGAGACACCCAGTATGGACCGCCTGAGCAAGTGTCCATGCTCATGGCATCTAAGTATTTAAAGAAGGGTGGTGTCATCTACATGGCACAGGTAACTATTGATGAGCAGAAACCTAAGATAGAAGATATTCCCGACATTTCATAGTACCCAGAAGTTTTCCCTGAAGAACTACCTGGTTTGCCACTGTAACACCTGTGCCTTCACGGCCATCAAACAAGTACCAAACCAATGAAATATTATATTTCATACTTTGGATTTGTATTAATATGTGTATCATTTGCACATATCGATTCTCGTTCAATTTCAAACTCTAAATCGCTTTCTGGAAGGTTATACGCGCACCGATGCGTAAATATAACCAGTTTAATGCAACAAACACTCCGGAATAGTGACATAGGCTTAACATACCTTAAATAACCTTTACATAACTTAGAAATAAGTTTTGAAGGCTTTGGTATGGCAAAATCAAGCTAAATCACTTACAGGGACTAAAGTTGACAAACTACGAAAGTATGCCAATTTGAACTGTAACAGACCTTCCGGAGCATGACCATAAGTTAAACATACCATAAATATCCTTCACAAAGCTTAGAAATAGGCTTTGAGGTGTTCGGTATGCTAAAATAAACTTTTGTGTCATTCAGGGACTAAAAGTGTCAAAAAGTGCACAAGTTTGCATTTTTACGCATAACTCACGTTCTGAATACATCCGGACACCCAAAAATTTATGTAAGCATGATTACATTATATTTTAGTGTTCGCCTTAAGAAAAATCCATTCGTTTCGTCATTTGGATCGTTTTTCGCGCTTATGCGCATTCCGTCGTAATTAAGCGAACATCGCGTTCGTACGACCAAACGAACCATCACCCGACATATTTCTGAGCATGTTTCATGTCCCCAATGTTTAGGCAACATTTTAGGGCCTTAAAGTTGGCTTTACGGGCCTTAGAAGTGTCGGAAAAGGCCTTAAACACGTGCAGGGACTGAAACTGTCATTTCTGAAACAAGTTTGCTGATCAGACAGGCCAAAGCGGCCCGCATTGTGTTTGGAACATCCTGAAGCGGGCCGCATCCGAGTATCAGACCAGATTCAATGTTGTTTTTGCAACTTGCAGCTGATTAAACCTCAACCACATGTTCTAAAATGCTTAGTCATGAAGATAAGAACCATTTTAAGCCACCATGAGGTTCCAACACATGTACGGCCTTGATCGTTTCCCCTTTTCCAAGAAACGATCTCAACGGTGGACCGAATACTATAAATACCCCACCCCCCATTGCTTTAAAACTCACAAGAATTCTGATTTGAGAGCTCTAAGTTGAAACCATTGTTTCATACCTGAGTTCTTGAGTCGGGAATTAGCATTCGGGGACCCTGGGTTAGTATTCTTTCGTTCTTTTCCTTATTTTTACTGCTTTTCGAGTCAGAAAGTCAAACTTTGTTTGACTTTCAGCGTTGACCAGTAATGGTCAATGCGAAGTTCGTAGGAACTTCGCAACGTGAGTGTAATCACGTTGGTCATAGTCCTTTGGGACTATGCCCACTGATTACCACGTTGTCTAGAGTCGTAGGGTAGGCGATCTAATAAATCGCCTATACCTTCGAACTCGACCCATTGGTCGATCATTAGGATCCGACCAAATACTTTAGGTGACCATAGTAGGTAGGGAATAACCTTCCGAGGTTATACCCTATGGTCACATCGTTTAAGTAGTTGTATGATAGGTAGTTTATATGCCTTAGGTAAATTACCAGAATACCCTTTTCATGTATAATTGGTAATTAAGCATATGTAACCTAAACCTTTGTCACATAACTGATTATGTAACATGATTAGGCATATAACACTTGTCATAGGGCTAGTTAGGCGGTCCAAACGCGTTTCACGCGAACGACGCGTTAAAGTAGCATAAGCTTCCTAAACGGGTCGTAATGGGTCGTAGACACTTAGGTTAAGTTTCATTTAGTATGTAGGCTTTGTTAAACCATATCATATGAGTTCCTACACTCATTTGGTTTACAAACCCTAATGCTACCCAATCTTCCGATTTAGGTCCGGTTATTTAACATAGTTACCTATATTAGGTGCCGTTTGATTTCCGTGATCTCTAGCATTGTTTGGTTGTTACTCAAGGACTACTGAGCATTCCCAAGTGAGTACATAGACCCCTCTTTTACTGTTTTCCAAACTGTTTTGGGGTGGAACACATGTGCCTACTTGTTACTTTCATGCTTTCCTGTTTTCACATCATATACCTGCTATGTTCGTTAGTACATTATAGTACATGATTTCATTACATTTTATGCTATGTATGTATATAGCGTGCATACTTAGTACATCGTTTTACATGACATTTTATGCTATGTATGTTCATTTAGTTCATACTTAGTACATTGTTTTACATCACATCACGTCACATGCTATGTATGTTCATTTGTTGCATACTTAGTACATTTTCATTTTCTTCACATGCTTACATTTTGGTATGACATTTGGTTTGTTAAATGGGACAATACATTCATTAACATTAGCTACGCCGTTCGTTAGTAGGTAGTGGTACCATAGGAATTGACAACTCCCGTTCCGGACATCCCAGGGAAAGGGGACAGTAAAGGAATGACCGAATTCGATGATATTTACTCAGATAGACCTTTAATTTGTTTAAGGGTTTATCACCTCAGTCGCAAGGCTTGGATGTATGCATTGGAACAACACCGCATAAATGTTCATTATCAGTACAGCATGCATTTACACAAGACATAATATTGATTTAAACACAGTTTTACTTCAATACTTTGCTTTTGTGCATATGGTTTAGTTGAGACATTTCGCTAGCCATACATGACATTTAGACATAGACATTTTAACATGATTGACCTTGATCATGCATTTACACAAGACATAATATTGATTTAAACACAGTTTTACTTCAATACTTTGCTTTTGTGCATATGGTTTAGTTGAGACATTTCGCTAGCCATACATGACATTTAGACATAGACATTTTAACATGATTGACCTTGATCATGCATTTACACAAGACATAATATTGATTTAAACACAGTTTTACTTCAATACTTTGTTTTTGTGCATTTCACCTATGGTTTAGTTGATGCGTTTTCACTAGCCATACATATCATTTAGGTTACACATTACATGATTTACATTGATCATGCATTTTGACATATTATTCAATACATTTGGCAAATTCATTTATACATGGACAATTTACATTGTTGGTTTGGTTTGATTAAGTGATTAAGTAACGATACGGGTGTAATATGATACAAGCATGGTGGATACGCCGCTGGTACTTCCTATATATAAGTGTTTGTATGGTATTACATGTCGTAGCGTTATTTGAATCATTTCAGTTTGAGACATAGAACATTTTATGCAAATAACATATTTCTCACAAGACATTGATTTACAAACAACTTAACTTATACAAACTCATTTTTACATGGCTATTCATTTAACCATGCATTATTCACTTATTTATATGTATCATCTGAACTTATTGTTTTTCAAATGATTTACAAAGACAAAGCAAATTACAAGGTTCATGACTAAACATTTTCTTAAACAGAAGTCATGAATCTTATTTTCACAAAACCTATGTATCTCACCGGCATTTTTATGCTGACGTACCATATTTTCACATGTGTTTTTCAGGAAATGAAGCATAGGATTGATCAAGTTACACTTAGGCGGACATGGGCCTTAGTGACAATAAAAGATGCAGACTAGTTAATTATGTTGTATTTTCATGTTTGTTTAGACATTGTAACACTTATATTGAATAAAACAAAACTTTAATTTCCATGGTTGTGAAACATTAATTCTGTTACAACACTCCCCGATGTTTCCGCCACGTTTTGTATGGTCCACGTGGTCGGGGTGTGACAGAAAAGATGGTATCAGAGCCAATGGTTATAGGGAATTAGGTTATTAGTAATTAGTAATGCTTTGACCTAGTCTATAACCTTCTTAGGACCCTAACGCGAGTTTACTTGCGTTTAGTCATAAAACAATACCGTCACCTATCCTTAGGCGACGACCACAACAAGAACATAAATTTCAAAACCGCTTCGAAAACTAATCATCTGTTCTAGGATGATTGATTACTAGGTTTTGAACTCTCTATTGTAAGGTTTTGAACTCTCTATTATAAGGTTTTGACCCCTTTGAGTTTTCAAAACTCTCGTCAAGGTTTTGGGTTTCTAATAATGTGAACACGTGCAAACTGGAAGGGTGAATGCCTGTATTCTGGGTTTTCTGTCTAGGCAAGCACTTCGTATACATCTCATCAGACGCGAGACCAGTTGTGCTTACCTGGGAATTCTTGGGATGAGTGTTCACTTATAGGCAAGCATGTCTTCGCGATACATTATATTGACCCGCTTACTTTGATTAGTCACTGTCTCATTTGTTTGCCTTTGGTAACAAACAAATGGTCGCAATCTTCATGCGTTGTCATTTTCTTTTGACTATCTTTTACTTGTTTCCTCCTATGTCTTCCATTTTCTTCATTTTGCCTCTTCATCGCAACAAGACTCGAGTGTCCGGACCAGGTGCTACAATTTCCCAACAAATAGGCGTCGTACTCCAGAAGACCGTTGATTTAGCTATTACCATGACTCGTCTCAAGGATGAAGCCGTATAAGCGAACTGCTCCTTGGAGAAATCAATGCAACCTTCATCATTCAAATCAAATACCCTGTTACAAATGTACCCACGGTGGACGATGGGGACGTTTGGTTAACATATGCCGCTTTGTAATCCAAAGCAAAGCTGTTACAAATCCTGCTGCTACTCAACCTTCAAACTCTGCTTCATATGTCGCTTGACATATCTGGCGCCTCAACCTCATGAACTTTCTACCTTGTGTATCGACGTAAGCACGCCTAGTGCAAGGTGTCGGAACACCTCCCGTTACACAAACTCCAAAATCCATGTAGGATCTTTCTATCCTCATAATTAGATCCTTGTGGATGGGTATCATTCATCGGAGTCCTTAATTGAATTCTTTGAATGATTCAATACGTACATCACAATTCAATAAGGACAAAGCCGAATTCCTTTTAAGATTATCCTATCTTCATAGATAGATTCTTGAAATAATTAAAGTGCCAAATGAAATCCACGAATTGGATTCCTGGTGTGCTTTAAGTATCCGCGTCCAAAGATAACAAATTAATAATCAAGTCAAACAACTATGTGATTATGTGCTTATGTGTTTCCTTTTATGTTTTTGTGTGATCCAAGTTTTGTCATCCAAATCCTCATAGAATCTTCCATATCTTCGTATAAGGGATTCATAGTAGGATATCCAAAGGTACTATATTAAATCCTCAATGGGCTTCTACGTTGTAGTTAAGTCCCTTGGATTTTATTGTACTATTCTATAATTAGACCCCTTGAGTGGTCTAGTTAAACAGATTGATCCAAAAATCTGGTTAAGTATATCAAATGATGATATAGCTGAAAGGACTCCTTGGAGGTCTAATTAAAAAGATCATGTGTTGATCTGATTAAAAGGACCCTATGGTAGTCTAGTCACACTCATCACAGGTTTGATATTTTCTTCCCCTACACATCATGAAATGCACTGTGCGGACTGTGCAAGGAATTACGTAATTATGGACGCGTACATAATTATGGAAATTCAGTGCACAGAGACCACAGCGAATTTTGTCATGTATTCCGTTCATTTTTGTTTCTGAAGATGTAAAATGACTCATTCGGTTCATTTTTGTTTCTGAAGATGTAAAATGACAATTCCGTTCATTTTTGTTTCTGAAGATGTAAAATGACTCATTCGGTTCATTTTTGTTTCTGAAGATGTAAAATGACTCATTCGGTTCATTTTTGTTTCTGAAGATGTAAAATGACTATTCCGTTCATTTTTGTTTCTGAAGATGTAAAATGACTCATTCGGTTCATTTTTGTTTCTGAAGATGTAAAATGACTATTCCATTCATTTTTGTTTCTGAAGATGTAAAATGACTCATTCGGTTCATTTTTGTTTCTGAAGATGTAAAATGACTATTCCGTTCATTTTTGTTTCTAAAGAATGCCTGTTGAAAACAACTCCGTTCATTTTTCAATTCTGAAGAATGTCCGTTAAAGAGAAATAACAGGATTATGCCTTTCATATCTCTGGTGGTTATTTGACACAAAGCCACAGTTAGACTCCTACGAATTAATTTCGGGACGAAATTTCCTAAAGTAGGGGAGACTGTAACACCTGTGCCTTCACGGCCATCAAACAAGTACCAAACCAATGAAATATTATATTTCATACTTTGGATTTGTATTAATATGTGTATCATTTGCACATATCGATTCTCGTTCAATTTCAAACTCTAAATCGCTTTCTGGAAGGTTATACGCGCACCGATGCGTAAATATAACCAGTTTAATGCAACAAACACTCCGGAATAGTGACATAGGCTTAACATACCTTAAATAACCTTTACATAACTTAGAAATAAGTTTTGAAGGCTTTGGTATGGCAAAATCAAGCTAAATCACTTACAGGGACTAAAGTTGACAAACTACGAAAGTATGCCAATTTGAACTGTAACAGACCTTCCGGAGCATGACCATAAGTTAAACATACCATAAATATCCTTCACAAAGCTTAGAAATAGGCTTTGAGGTGTTCGGTATGCTAAAATAAACTTTTGTGTCATTCAGGGACTAAAAGTGTCAAAAAGTGCACAAGTTTGCATTTTTACGCATAACTCACGTTCTGAATACATCCGGACACCCAAAAATTTATGTAAGCATGATTACATTATATTTTAGTGTTCGCCTTAAGAAAAATCCATTCGTTTCGTCATTTGGATCATTTTTCGCGCTTATGCGCATTCCGTCGTAATTAAGCGAACATCGCGTTCGTACGACCAAACGAACCATCACCCGACATATTTCTGAGCATGTTTCATGTCCCCAATGTTTAGGCAACATTTTAGGGCCTTAAAGTTGGCTTTACGGGCCTTAGAAGTGTCGGAAAAGGCCTTAAAC
>JARYGA010015641.1:0-62789 GCA_030545235.1 Helianthus tuberosus
CAAAAACATCCTATAAGAGAGACGTCTCTGCACAATCAATTAATCACACACCAAAAATAAACGCCATCTTTCCAAGAAACCATTCACTTTAAAACACCAAAAAAGATACTTAAAAAAGACACAGATGCGGAACCTCATTTCTTCTATATTGAGTATTGTTCTGAATGAAGTTTCACTGAATGGATTCTACTCTGAGGTGGGTATCTCTATAAGCTTTTGCTGAATGAGATGAACAAATATTCATGAAAAAGAGACTGATAACACTGATATGTCATCATGTCACTTAGTTCTTGATGGATATATTGATGGCATGAAGGGATCAATACATTCGAGCAGGCGATGATCTTCAACATATCACCAAACAACTATATATCAAACCACAATAAAGGATGCCTAAAAAATAAGCATCTTCTAAAGACAGGAGGTATATAGGAAAATAAGGATCTACACAAGGTATTCAAAACGCCAAAAAGGTAAAAGTAGAATAGGCTGATGACAGTGAAGATTTGGAAGAGAAATTAGATTATAATTTTTATTTTTTTTCATTTTCTATTGTTTGTTATATAATTCTCTGATTTTATTATCTAATTCTCTACTAACAAAAAAAATTTAATATAAAACGCCAAAAACTACAAACACCAAAACGCCTGATAGTGTGAAAACTGTGAGAACGGATGCTAGCAAAGCATGTTGTTGCTATACGATCCAAATATTATTTTGTAAAAATATCGGGGTCCAAATCATCACCAAAATTTTATAGAAAATCATTTTCCGGACTGCATTCAGATTCATCTTTTTCTGACCGCAGTCCACGGAATAATTTATTTAAAATTCCTCGTACGTCCGATTTATGAAATTCCAGTGGGAGAATTACAAATACATCGGTGGTCATCTACAGTACAAATTTTATGAGCTAATTCTTCACAGAACTCAAGTTATGACGAAAAATACAACAAATATTTTCACAGAACTCTAGTGCCATTAGAACCGTATTTCATAATAACACGTTATAGAGTCAAGAAAATAAAGTTTTTGTTAAATTATGACCTGTTTACAACCAGTTAAAGTAGGCTGAAAGTGCAAATCAGCATGCTGTTTAAAGGTTAAATGTTACTAAAATACACACATACGTTCGCCATCCTTTCTAATACGATTAAAATCAGATCATAAGTCTGTTACAGCAGATTATGGTTTGTTTATTTCAGATTTATCATGATTTCAACATCATTTAACCATACATCTTCTCTAGTTAGTTTAAACTTCAAGACTTTGATGATGTTCTTTAGAGTTCTTAATATTTTATCATTCTTTCAACTATTAACCACTAAAAATAAGAACAAGATGAAGATTTAAAACACTTACTACTAGCACAAGGCTAGGGAAGTTTCAAAGCGTAAAAGTGGTGGATAAAAGAAAACGAGAGTGGTCCTTCAACTTCCGAACACACCGAGCTTTGTTGTATGGTCACTTACACCTTTGGATATGTGAAGAATGCTTGTAACAAAACTAGAAGGTGATGATGGTGGTGCTTGGGTCTTCGGCCGAACACAAAGAGAAGGGGGGAGAGAGTTGCAAGTTTGATGTTAGTGGTGAATGAAGAAAATGATGGACTCAAGGGTTTACTTATAATCCCCTAATTCTTGTTAACCATTGTATAAAGTGCCTCATTATCCCCAACAAGATCCATTAAAATAATAAGGAAAATCATGGGGGTGTCCCCCACTCTCATGACCGTAATGGGGGGGGGGGGGTATTAGGGGTTGAGATGTAATGTTACTAGTTACTAATTTGGTTAGGATTTAAATATATAGTTAGTGTATAATATGTGTGTTATAATATAAAGGGTGTTAGGGTGTTCAGGGACCCTAACTAGCTCAGAAAAGCAGAAACAATGTATTTGGCAATATTTTTATGTTTCGGGTAAAGTCCGGTTGTTCGGTTGGATATTGATCCGTTAAAGTGCTTAATAAAGCTATAAAGTGTCGTTTATATTATTGTTAGTGACACAATGAATTACCAACACTTTGGAAAGTGTCTAGTATTATTTTACCAAGTCTTTGCACTTTACTAGTTATGTTAAATGCTGAATTTTTGTATAAAGTGCAGAATTTTGTGTTTAAAGTATGTTTTAGGCACTTCCGGTCACTATAATTTTCACCCAGTGACGCAGTTTTATGATCCTCACTTCCCTACACTCCCCACTAGTGTAGTATTCTTTCCCTGGCTCATACTGGCCTCAAAAACATTGTCTATTTAGGTGCTGGCATTGTCAACATGTTTTCTGGGTTATCCGCTCAGTGTGCTAACTGTGCTTTGTGCATCAAGTTTGTCACTAAAGTTTGTATATAACAAATGGAGTGACAGTAATAAAATGTGATGCATGAGTATGTATGTATCAGAAAACAGTAAGCAGTTTAATCATAATTGTAGTCAAGCACAGTAATTAAGCACTAATTAAATATTAATTAATTGTACGGATACCTGGTTTCGTGAGGGTTGTCACATTCTCCCCCTGTTAAAGAAATTTCGTCCTCGAAATTTGTACTACCTTAACTCCTTATGGTTAAGTCACACATCTATGTATATAAATAATACCGAAGTAGATAATCATCAAACTTAAACAAACATTACTCACATTAGGTGAGTCCCATAACATGTAACAACTCGAACCCTATGGTTACAAAGGTATGTGCTTTTAGCATTTGTTGTCAAAGGTACAAGACGTACTTGACGTATAGTCTAGCGTAATCCAGCTAGCAGGGGGGACGTTCCATAAAAGAGAGCTTTTGACTAATAAGACTCTCATACGATCGATCGCAATATGCAAACGAGTTTTCACGAACCCTTGCATTCGTTATAAGAATTCAAAATCAACTACTCAAATGAAATAGTAAAATGATCTGTCAACTCCCGAGTAGATGAATGGTAAGATTTAGTGTGTTGAACATTTTGAATTGCGAGAATACGCTGAGTGAATACAAGCGAATCTGGTGTATCTTTGCCTTGATTTGTAGTTGCATCAGAAATGTTTAAATGACAAGTCAATGAAAGTATATGTAGTTTTGCGTGAAACGGTTGACCATGATTAGCACAAGCTACAAGGTTGTAAGGACACCACGAGGTGTCGTAATGACATAATTCAAGTATAGTGGTGACCGAACAAATTCACCGTGTTGGAAATCGAGCGAAAGTGTACCGAAACAAGCCCGAAGATTTGATTTAGACAATGTTACAAAGTTTTCAGTTGAATACGGAACATCAAAGAGTCACTGTTTTTGAACGAAGAATAAAAGAGTATTAAGTAGCGTAAGGCATTCGATTGTCAATGAAAGAATCGTTAGGAGGTACATTGTGCTTATGAATTGAATATATGTACCATTGCCTTAACACACAATTGTGTTGAGACTGCTTTGATCGTGAATATCAAAATGGATTGTTAACAAATAAGTGGGCAATTGAATCCGTTTGTGAAGTGAGTAACCCAATTAGCACAAGCTTCAATTCGGTGAAAATATCACTGCAAGGTATCGAAACAAATCAGACGATTTAGTGGAGTCGTGGATGAATCGAACCTGCTATGACTCGAAATGAAAGAATCTTTGCAAAAATATTTGAATATGATGCTCCCAATACATCATATGACTTCTGAAACTGAATATGCGAAGTGGATAAGTTCAAGCAATCAAACTTATTTTCAGTGTAGCCCGGCAATAAACGTATCTATCAACAATGGAATCTTGGCATGGTAGCAAAAATAAATCAAGAATGCAACTGGTAATGGAAGAAATCTCAAAAGAGAGTGTTGACTTAATAGAAAAAGAGTCAACAATTTCAATAATGTAGGTCATTCGAATCACAACCCAGTAATTAGATTTAGCAACGCAATATTTGACTTTTATTGAAGCGCTTATTCGAAATGAAACCGCATGCGTAGCAAAAGGTGCATGGATTATATACAAGTTTTCAAGTAATGAAGCGGTGTATAACTGTTACAATGGAGAAGTGACCAAGCATACGAAGCAAACGTGTGTTCGCTCTTAGCGAAGAGAATCAATGTGATGCAACTACTTTGAGAGGAGTAGAGATGCAAACATCTACTTGCTAGAAGCAAAAGTGAAGATTTCAACGAAGGAAAGTGACATGTTTGTCAGGTAAATGATGGTTGATTGAGTTGACAGGTATGGTTCCTAAGTAAAAACTCTCACGAGTTTGGACCCGGGGTTCCCAAAGGTCCTAAATATATGTTTTCTAAATCCTCCAGATTTCGTATCCCGTGTAGACTGGTTTGTGCATTGTGTAGGAAGCACTATCTTTGTGTACGTCTAAGAACAAGTCATTGTCCCACAATTTTCCTGGTATACTTTCTCCCCGAATTCACAGCTACTCGACCATCGATCAGTCAGGAAATACTTGTTGGATCCTCGCAGTTAATCAAATAAGTAAGTCGTCAGTTCTTAGCAAGAGCCACCGACTCGGGTTGGCTAGCTCGTCCGACTCCCGGTCATTTGAAAGTCATCGTCCTTTCTTTTGACGAGCAGAACTGAGGTTATCCAAAATAGAAGTTTTGGTCTGTTATCTTCCTTCTCTATCTACTACTGAAACTACACTGTCAATCCTTGCATCTCCGAAGATGTAAGTCGCTAAGATGCACCGACTACAGGCGTGACGCCTGGAATCAAATAGACGCGCAATTCGACTAATCGTTGAGGAGATAATTCTGGCAAGTCTTCGAGGAAGGCATTTAGGATATTCCCCCATCACAAGGATATCTTCGAGTTTTGGTTCTTCTGCTTCTTTTCCTATGGCATGAGCCAAGAATGCAACACATCCTTTGTGCGAAAATTTTCGTGTCTTCATTGCCTGATAATCTGTAGGAGCGTATCCTGCTTCATGAATCATGATCGTTTCTCCATTCGTCGTCGGGATGCGGATGACAATCTCCGCCTGGTTGTTTGACAACCAGTCCATCCCAATTATCACGTCGAAGCTTCCCCTAAGATAGTTCTATTGAGAACTGGTTATCTAGGTTACTTGCTACTAGCAACTATATTTTTGAACTTTAGAGATGCGAAGCAAAGAGTGGCAACAGTATCTAGCACCAATGCATAATGTAGACTAATATTGGATGTACCGATATCCACGCTTGGATTCTATCCCCGCTGTTGAGCTTTCATCCACGTGCCTGAGCGTTCTTAGGGCAATACTTCCTGAAATGCCCCACATCACCGCAATTAAAACATGCTTGGCCACGGCCTTGATCGTCACCATCCCTGCCTTGGTTGTTGTCGTCGTTGTTTCCTCCGCGATTTCCGCTACCATCTTGACCTCTATTTCCATGTTCAGTACCCTGCCGACACGTTTCCTTGACAAGTCCCACCTTGCCACTGTTACCACATTTTCCATATCTACATCGCCCGTTATGGTGACGTCGACAGTTGTCGCACTTTGGTAGGATACCCATGTACTCTTTTTCCTTTTTCGAATTGATGTTATCTGCCCGAGTACCCTTCTTGAAATTGGAAAACTTCCTCTTGTTCTCACCAGATGACTCCCCGTGAGTCTCCTTTTTCTCCTCGGAGTTTGAGAATTTTCCCAACCTAACTGCTTCTTCAGTGAGCGTCACACTTAAGTCAATTGCTTCATTAATTGTTTGAGGCTTTGATGTTGTCACCAGGCTTAGAATCTGAGGTGCCAATCCCCCAATGAAGCGTTCAATCCTCTTAAACTCTGGATCTACCATGTAGGGGACAATCTGGGACAGATCATGAGATTTCTGCACGTACTCAGCTATCCTTGGACCTTCCATTTTCAAGTTCCAGAACGCAGTTTCCCATTTCTGGATTTCTTCTCTTGAACAGTACTTCTTATGCATTAGTTCTTTCAGTTCGTCCCATGTTATTGCATACGCAGCGGTCTCGCCCAATATCTGAACCTGAAGGTTCCACCATGACAGAGCCCCATCTTGAAACAACCCAGAAATGTACGAGACCTGATGCTCTGGGGCACATTTGCTCACCCGTAGAACAGAATCCGTCTTCTCAATCCAGCGCACAAGGGCTAAGGCACCCCTAGTGCCGTTGAATTCCAAGGGCCTGCAGCCCAAGAAATGCTTGTAGGTGCACCCGTTGGATGGGTTATTTCCTGCGGGTACCCCCGCTATGTTCAGAGCGAAGGGCCTCATGCTGTGCGATGGCCTGTGAGATGCGTTCTTGTAATTCCGCCTCCGTCGTTGGTAGAGGGTTGTTGGTATCAGTGTTCCTTCGTGGCGGCATCTTCTAAGAAGAAGATTAGGTAGGTCAGGTCTTTATTAAGGACATAAGCACATATGCATCCACTTAACAAATATGTCCTAGGTGGTGCGTATACATATGTATATAAGAAATCATCATAGCAAGAAATAACATTAAAGTACAAACATGTAGGTGTGAGCATATTTAATGAGGACATAACAAACTAGCACATAGTATCGCAATTATTGCATAAACATATGGACCAACAACGTGCTTAGTGAGAATATGGCGACTGAGTTCTTCATTAGTCATTAGTCATAAGTATTGCCGCATGTTTAAAGCGGATTGGGCTTTCGTTATCCTCCAGCCACAATCGCTGTGTCTTACATAACGTATCATATCAGAAGGGATGCAGGGTCACCCTACCCTTGTCCAATAAGTATATTAGTGCATCAAAATTATGTAGCCAGAAGTGGCCCTCGAAAGTCTCCGTAATCCCGGCTTATCATTGGTGCCTTTCCCCAAGTGTATTGCGATCCGCATAAATCCATAAACCAACTGTATTGGTGACTGAGGTGGAGGTGGAAAGAAAGTAAATGCTAGCATGCGTAAACTCTTCCTCGAGTTAGCATATACATCGAAGTAGTCAACTGATTTACCGCTCGATAGTAAAGGAACGAGCATCAAAAGAAAACCTGGAAAAGGCGTTATAGCAGCAGATGAGAGTGCAAAAGAAGTCTTTGATAATTGTGGAGGATCAAAGTATACTGGCAATAAACAGGGTGGAGGTTGTGGTGTCAACTCAAGCTCCAAAACTTTGCGACTTATATCCTTAAACTGTAGCTGTTGTTACGGGAGCACTCATTCCGTGTGTAGCCTCCATAATGTGAGGGATGACAAGGGTCTAAAATCAGCATAGTGTGGCATAGGAACCGTCGAAATGGCTTGTCCAGCATTGTAGAGGTGAAAGTAGCAAACGGTGCGGCCTGTAGAAAATGCTGCTGTAGCAATTAGGATCGTTACGCGGTTGCTGGCCTGGTGTACCTTCCCGTGGTGTGGGTATGTCTTGAATGAAAGCAATAGGCATGTTGGCGTAATAGACGTCGGTCTTTATGAGGGCAACATTAGCGGTTGAAGGTGCAGGAGCATACGTCTCAACCAATAAGGATATCATCTGTGCAGGTACTGGGTCGGATATAAGGGGTGCAATGTCTGGTAGACCGAAAAGAAACAGGATCGTGATCACGTAAAGGTGTAGGTTCAGTAGGTGCAACATCGAGCTGACCCAAAAGGTGCAGAAACTAGCTCAAGAGCATGCTCTGGGTCGTGTGACGGTGTGGTGCCTCAAGCAGGTGGTAGAGCAGCAGCCATGTCATCGTCGTCTGCGTCAGTAGTAGAAAGTTGTAATCCAACTGTTTGTTAGGTTGCAGATATCACAGACTCAAAGGAGTCTGAATGTATGCTAGAATCAGAGGGTAGCTTGACAACAGGGATCTCAAAATGTGCAATTAGTAACAATGTTCTCATCTAATTTTTCCATCGTCCTGGGCGTCAACAGGAGGCTCATCAACAAGCAGATTAATGTCGTCATCAAACAATTCGTAAAAAAAAAAGACGGATCCTCGGGAAAAATAACCACGAGAGGTACGGCGTCGAGGATCGGAGCCATGATGTGCTCGCCATCGAAGTATCCAAACGATGAGATGGTCGTGGACCGAAACAAGAATGGCAGAAAGATTCTCGTCAAAGAAGCCATCAGCAAGGGTAATTTATCGCCAAAGTCTGGCAGCGCGGACGGTTTGAAAGTCGTCCTCGTCCTTGGTCAGCATGTTAGGGTTACTTGCAGTGTCTGACGTAAATATCTCCGGCGCAGGTATGGTCTCATCAGGTGTGGTCCCTTCATTTGTGGCGGCGGCCGTAGGGTTATCATTGTCTGATAACTCGCCTTCTAGATAGTGTGACGTGTGTGCCGGTTCATAATAGTCATAGCATGTATACCCATAGCAATTATTATCAATTAGTGTATGAAATTATTCACCACATATGCACGTATATCAATAATCAGCAATTAAGCGTGTAAGTAATAACAATGTAAGCTTGTAATCATCCTAGTCTTCCCCAGACTATCCTATCCAGTCTCTCGGACTAAACTCCCTAGTCTCTCAGACCAATCCTCCCGGTCTCTAGGGCTAAATCCCTGGTCTCTAAGACCAATCCTCCCAGTCTCTAAGATTGATCCTCCCTCAGCCTCTAAGGCTGATCCTCCCTTAGCCTCTAAGGCTGATCCTCCCTCAGCCTCTAAGGCTAAATTATAAACATAAATTTGGAAATGTGTGTTTGTGCCCTTTTGTTTGTAAAAAGTTTGTTCTCTGGATCTGGACGCTTTGTGTATGCAAATGAAAACATGTTGTGAAAACATTTTCGTGAGAGCCCTAATGATCATAGTCTAGACTCGAGAGAGAATCCTAGTTCGCTATGATCGAGGCTCTGATACCAAGCTGTCACACCCTGGCTTTTGCGGAAGCGTGGTTATCTGGTGTGACTTCTTAATACCATAGCAATCAATCATAACAATGCTATATGATAAAAACATGAGAAGTTCATCCATTAATAAAGTTTAGAAAAAAAATACCATATTATACTTGTCTTAAAACATCAATCCCAAAATAAGTTACAAACCTTGACTTATTTAAATGAGTTCATAAAACTTGGCAAAGACCTTAAACAAAACTAGATTTAGAGATATGTAACCCGTCCAGGTAGAGGTTACACCTTCTAAACCCTACAATCCCTGAATGACTTCTTTATTCAAACGCAGCTTGAAAATACGTGCATACCGTGCCAGATCCACTAGTTTCCTGAAATACATGTAGTTTGAAAAATCAACATAAAGTTGAGCGAGTTCATGTGTTTAGTATGTGCGCGCGAATAAACCTTTATAATCATTGTAAGTATGTATGTTTTGTAAACTCTGGTATGAAAGCAAATAAGGAAACATATCAGTTAATGTGTAACCACATGGTCCAACCTGCGGGCGCATGGGAGGGGATAGGACAAGGTCACCACATGGTCCAACCTGAGGGCGCATGGGTGGTGTTACGACAGGGTCACCACATGGTCCAACCTGAGGGCGCATGGGTGGTGTTACGACAGGGTCACCACATGGTCCAACCTGAGGGCGCATGGGTGTGGTTAAGACAAGGTCACCACATGGTCCAACCTGAGGGCGCATGGGTGTGGTTAAGACAAGGTCACCACATGGTCCAACCTGAGGGCGCATGGGTGTGGTTTGTTATGCTCAAATAGGCCTATCACTTGTATCCCTTGATCATACTACAAGGACTAATATTCTTAAGATTTCACCTACCCAATCACATAACCTAACAGTTCCTTCCTTAGCTGACCATACCATTCATAATTGCCTGTAGCAGTATGTAACATGTATTTCACCCCCGAAGTATAAAACTGAAAATAGTTAAGAGAAAAAGGGGGACATGAACTCACAGTATTGTGTCTTCGTACTTGCAACCCAAATCTCCGCGGCAAACACGACTACCTACAATGGGCTAACGTCTATTAGACGAACGGGTCGTGCCTTATCTTAGTATTGGTTAATGCCTTTGAGTTACGTTTTAAAGTGTTTCCAATATGTTCGTGTAATAATATTTCTCGAGTATTGTTATTCGCATTATCTTCCCAAGGATGAGAGTATCTTATACTTGTGTTTGTATAACTTGCCATGTATTGGCGTCGTATCCCGGTGTAGTATCCCAAATAATAATATGCCAATCTATTCTCAATATATTTCTTTCAAACAATATATTTTCGAGTCTCACTCAAATATACATAAACTTATTTTTGTTCAATCATGTATTGTCCCAGAAAATATACATTTTTCTCAAAAATTATATATCTTCTAAATATACTAGGAAAATATATCTTTAACTATATATTTACCCATTTTTATTTGCAAAAACCAGCCTCCGATACTTTGTATTTTGTAACAGAATTTATGGCGAATTTTATATTTGAAACACAAGTTATAAAATATATTTGTAATAATTGTTAGAAAAAATATTTTCTAAGTGTTGAGTTTTTAGGAAAATTTCGCCAGAGTTTCCTTTGTAAATGGAGGCGTCCACGCTTACTAGCGTATCATTTTTTTTAACATATAACACGTTAGATCGCTTTTAAATAACCAACCCGACATTTAGGCATGCAAAATACTACTTATATTGTTTCAGTTTTAATATACAAAACCGGGCTGTTTTCGGGTATTTTAATAAAATGGTTATCTTATTCCAAAAATTCCCAAATTTTTACGGAGTGTCTTATACGATCCAAATATTATTGTGTAAAAATATTGGGGTCCAAATCATCACCAAAATTTTATAGAAAATCATTTCCCGGACTGCATTCAGATTCATCTTTTTCTGACCGCAGTCCACGGAATAATTTATTTAAAATTCCTCGTACGTCCGATTTACGAAATTCCAGTGGGAGAATTACAAATACATCGGTGGTCATCTACAGTACAAATTTTATGAGCTAATTCTTCACAGAACTCAAGTTATGACGAAAAATACAACACATATTTTCAGCAGAAAAATGCAGCTTTAGTTGCTGTTAGAAAATGACATTTTAAAAATAGTAAACGGAATCCAAAAATTATGATTCTAGTGCCATTAGAACCGTATTTCATAATAACATGTTATAGAGTCAGGAAAATAAAGTTTTTGTTAAGTTATGACATGTTTACAACCAGTTAAAGTTGGCTGAAAGTGCAAATCAGCATGCTGTTTAAAGGTTAAATGTTACTAAAATACACATATGCGTTCGCCATCCTTTCTAATACGATGAAAATCAGATCATAAGTCTGTTACAGCAGATTATGGTTTGTTTATTTCAGATTTATCATGATTTCAACATCATTTAACCATACATCTTCTCTAGTTAGTTTAAACTTTAAGACTTTGATGATGTTCTTTAGAGTTCTTAATATTTTATCATTCTTTCAACTAATAACCACTAAAAATAAGAACAAGATGAAGATTTGAAACACTTACTACTAGCACAAGGCTAGGGAAGTTTCAAAGCGTAAAAGTGGTGGATAAAAGAAAACGAGAGTGGTCCTTCAACTTCCGAACACACCGAGCTTTGTTGTATGGTCACTTACACCTTTGGATATGTGAAGAATGCTTGTAACCAAACTAGAAGGTGATGATGGTGGTGCTTGGGTCTTCGGCCGAACACAAAGAGAAGGGGGGAGAGAGTTGCAAGTTTGATGTCAGTGGTGAATGAAGAAAATGATGGACTCAAGGGTTTACTTATAATCCCCTAATTCTTGTTAACCATTGTATAAAGTGCCTCATTATCCCCAACAAGATCCATTAAAATAATAAGGAAAATCATGGGGGTGTCCCCCACTCTCATGACCATAATGGGGGGGGGGGGGGTATTAGGGGTTGAGATGTAATGTTACTAGTTACTAATTTGGTTAGGATTTAAATATATAGTTAGTGTATAATATGTGTGTTATAATATAAAGGGTGTTAGGGTATTCAGGGACCCTAACTAGCTCAGAAAAGCAGAAACAATGTATTTGGCAATATTTTTATGTTCCGGGTAAAGTCCGGTTGTTCGGTTGGATATTGATCCGTTAAAGTGCTTAATAAAGCTATAAAGTGTCGTTTATATTATTGTTAGTGACACAATGAATTTCCAACACTTTGGAAAGTGTCTAGTATTATTTTACCAAGTCTTTGTTATGTTAATGCTGATTTTTTTGTATAAAGTGCAGAATTTTGTGTTTAAAGTATGTTTTAGGCACTTCCGGTCACTATAATTATCACCCAGTGACGCAGTTTTATGGTCCTCACTTCCCTACACTCCCCACTAGTGTAGTATTCTATCCCTGGCTCATACTGGCCTCGAAAACATTGTTTGTTTAGGTGCTGGCATTGTCAACATGTTTTCTGGGTTATCCGCTCAGTGTGCTAACTGTGCTTTGTGCATCAAGTTTGTCACTAAAGTTTGTATATAACAAATGGAGTGACAGTAATAAAATGTGATGCATGAGTATGTATGTATCAGAAAACAGTAAGCAGTTTAATCATAATTGTAGTCAAGCACAGTAATTAAGCACTAATTAAATATTAATTAATTGTACGGATACCTGGTTTCGTGAGGGTTGTCACATATATGCCTTAGGAAATTACCAAAATGCCCTTTTTACGCCAAATTTCATTTTAATCCTATGTAACATAACTTTTGACATCTAAACTGATTTGGCAACTATATTAGATATGTTAAGGCATATTTTACTTGTCATCGGACTAGTTAAGCGGTCCGAACGCGTTTTACGCGAACGACGCGTTAAAGTAGCATAAGCTACCTAAACGGGTCGTAACGGGTCAAAGGCACATAGGATAAGTTTCGATTTAGTATGTAGGCTTTGTTAAACCATATTACATGAGTTCTTACACTCATTTGGTTTACGAACCCTCATGCTACCCGATCCTCCGAATAGGTCCGTTTATTAATGTAGTTACCTATATTAGGTGTCGTTTGATTCCGTGATCTTCTAGCTTTGCTTGGTGGTTATCTTAGGACTTCTGAGCAATCTCAAGTGAGTACATAGACCCCTCTTTTTCTGTTTTTCAAACATTTTGGGGTGAAACACATGTGCCTACTTGTTACTTTCGTGCTTTCCATGTTTTCATATCATATACTTGTTACGTTCATTAGTACACTATTAGTACATGATTTCATTTTGTTTTGCTACGTATGTGATGTAGTGAGTAGTGTGAGAATGAAGATCAAACACGTTGATTCTACGATTACCCGTGTAGTTCTTCCCCAACCCCCAAATTGCAACCCAAAGGCCACAGAATTTGAAGTGAAAATTCAGTTTTCTCAAAATTCAAGTCTGATTGTTTCAATTACTAAAGGGACATATAAATAAGAACAGAAATTCGAAATGGGCCTAAAAAAGATAACGGGCCAAACACACGGCCTAAAACAAAATGCCCAAAATAGTCCAAAAAACATAAAAATGCAAATAACTAATAGAAATAAGTGTTTTTCAGCCCGGACGATGACCCAAACCGCCGTAGGCATTTGCAGCAAGATGGAGCTCATTCTTACGTTCGTTTCGCCTGGTCGTACGCCCAAAACGGACCCCCTAGCCCAAGTTAGAGCCATTTTAGTGAAGCCCCTTTTGTTACGCGATCTTGGGCCTCCAAATACAAGATGGCCCGCTCCTCCACACTTGGGCCCGCATCAGTATGTTCACTTAGCATGCTAGCATATTGATTTACATTATATCTTCTTTTGCTATGTATGTTTACTTGGCATAATAGCACATTGATTTACATTACATTTTCTGCTTTGTATGTTAACTTAGCATACTTAGTACATTACTTTCACTACATGTTTACATTTGATATAACATTTGGTTTGTTCAACGGGTCTAAACTACATTCATTAACATTAGCTACGCCGCTCGGTAGTAAGTAATGGTACCATAGGACTTGACAAATCCCGTTCCTGACATCCTAGGTTTGTTTGGGTGTAAGGAATGACTGAATCCGAAAACATTTTACTTTGATAATCTTTACTCTAAGGTTATCCTGCTGTCTTAAGGCTTGAATGTATGCGTTAACTTACTACATAAGTGTTTGTATCAGTAAAACATGCATTTATTTTACAAAACATAACTTTGGATTTATTCAAAATACTTTGTTTTGTACATTTTTACTTGTGGTTTAAGTAGTCTCATTTTACTTACCATACATAACTTTTGTTTACACATTACCTGATTTTTATTTAACTTGGGTTATACTATGACATTTGACTATTGGATTAAACATGGATATTTTACAATGTTGGTTGGTTTGAGTGACTTAAATAACGAGGCATGTGTAATATGGTACAAGCATGGTGGATACGCCGCTAGTACTTCCTATATATAAGTGCTTGTATGATATTACATATCGTAGCATTATTTAAACCATTTCGGTTTAGACATATTACATTTACAACGCATTTTCACTCAAACATTGTTTTACAAATAACTTGGTTTACACAAACTCTTTTTACTTGATTATTCTTTTAACCATACATTATTCTTTTATATATACATATCATCAGATTTTGCTAACGTTTTTCAAATGATTTATAAAACAAAACAATTAACAAGGTTCATGACTTATTTTTATTAAACATTTCTTTAAACTCAAGTCATGAATCCTATTTTCATAAAACCTATGTATCTCACAGGCATTTTTATGCTGATGTACCTATTTTCACATGTATTTTCAGGAGCTGTTGCTTAGGATGTTCGTGACACACTAGGGAAACCTGTGCCTTAGAGACTTAAAATAAAGATAGAACTAGTTTAATTATGTGACGCACTCTTTGTTTTAGTTATTTTAAGACAATGTAACTCTTTGTTTGATGAATAAAACATAACTTTTAAATGCCATGGTTGTGAAACAATAATTCTGTTACAACACTCCCCGACGTTTCCGCCATGATTTGATGTTTTACGTGGTCGGGGTGTGACAGAAATGGGTCTTTGGGACAAGCTTTGTTTAAGTCTGTGTAATCTACACAAACTCTCCATTTCCCGTTTTTCTTTTGCACCACAGCTACATTCGCCAGCCATCTAGGAAACTTCACTTCCCTAATCATCTTGCTCCTTAGTAGTCTTTCAACTTCCACTTGGATAATCACATTTCACTCCGGAGCAAACTTCCTTCTCTTTTGTTGGACAGGCTTGAATGACCAGTCAATACTGAGTTTATGTGTTATAACATCCTTAGAAATACATGTCATATCCTCGTGCTTCCACGCGAATGTTGACATCCTGCTTTTCAAAATATTAGTCAATTGATCTTCAATATCCTGAGGGATATTGGTTCCCACGAGCACCGAGATATCCAGATTATTCTGATCCAGGACCACTTTCTTTACATCCTGCTCTGAAGCCTCCATGATATCCTGGCCTTGAATCTTTAATTGCTATGCTGCACTAGGCTTTTTTGAGGATTTCATCGAAGAAGAATAACACTCCTTTGCTTCCTATTGATCACTTTCCACCTTGACAACTTCCCAAGGAGTAGGGATCTTGATGCATTGATGTTGACGGACCAGCTTTCATATCATGGATCCAAGGCCTACCTAGTATAATATTATAGCAGGATAAAGAGTCCATGACACAAAAGCACTACATTGAGTTGACCCCTTGAATATACATGGGCAACTTTATCTCTCCTACGGTATTTCTTGCTTCTCCACTTAAACCAACGAGCACAGTGGACTTTGAATTAATATCCATCGGAGATACATTCATCCTCTTCAATGTTTCCAGCTGAATTATGTTGACTGAGCTGCCATTATCCACTAATATCCTGCGTACAAAATGGTTAGCAACATATAGCGTTATCACTAAAGCATCATGATAGGGATCCTCGACAGTATCCCTGTCATCATTATCGAACGTGATGACTTTGTCAGTTGTGAGGGTTGACATCCTTGCCGGCTTTTCTCCCCTCTCTGCTTTGGCTTCCTTCGCGTGTCTCTTGGCCGCAGAATACGAAGCCCCACAAATGTTGGATCCTCCTGAAATAAAGTTGATTATCTTGGCATCTGCAGGAGGTGATGCTGCTCGTTCAGGATCCTTCTCAGTATCCTGACCCTTATTCTTCTTTCTTCCCAAGAGGTCCTTCAAATATCCCTTACTTAAGAGATATCTTATTTCCTTTCTCAAAGCGATACAATCTTCAGTAACATGCCCGAAATCCTCATGGAAGGCACACCACTTGGACTTATCCTTCCAATCAGCCTTTTGTTGATTCTTTCAGGGCCACCTTGCTTTGTCTCCTAAACCCTGCATAGCATACATTAGTTCAGGTATGTTAACAGAAAAACAATATTCAGACAACTCAGGATATTCCTCAGGATCCTCGTCTTCAACAACATTCACTTTTTTGCCATCATTTCTGCCATACGGTTTAGAAGGGTATGGTTTATACGAGGATTCTGATTTCCTGTTGGTTGACTCATAGGTTGTGGACGAATTCATCGTCTCTTGCATCTTTTTATCATCCTCCAGGCGAATGTATCTCAAAGCCCTGTTACGAGCTTTGTAGGATCGGATTCCGACCTAAACGAGTCGTTTGGAAGAGTTCTACTCCGTTTCAGAGGCGGAAACTAAGAAACGGATCAGTAAACAGCTTGTTTCACACTTAATTCCTCTTATATATTGATATAACAACGATTACAGTCAAGAGGTATACCGGCAGCACTTCGGTAGACAAATGTTGGAACTCTTACAACTGAACTCACAACTATCCTATATATAAGGTTCATGATTTCGCTTGAACCACCTTCAAGCGAAATCCTTAACTTCTAATTCAAGCGAAATTGACAAACAACATCGACTTTTGTCTTGAAGCGATATCTAACATTCTGATCCAATCTTCATGCATTATCACGTGTTCCATGCATTTTGTCTTCACGTGAATATGTAATATGATGTCACTAGTGATGTCATGTGATGATGTCACTAGTGATGTCATGCTTGATTAGATCCGAACCAAACCCGAGACTCGATATTAAGACGAAGACGACAGATGTGTGCACCAACAGACTCCCCCTCAGATGTTGACGAGTCTTAAGTGTCGAGTCTTCTCAATCATCAGTCTTTATCAGTCTTTGATCTTCCTTCACTCTAACTTTCTTCAACTAATCTCCTCCTTGGATGATGTAACTCTCTCTAACAGACTCCCCCTCAAAACATGCTGGGATCGTAGTCTGGCTTTTACAGTATCAGAATCCTCAGGTATCGGAAACTGGCACTCTATCTTCAGGTTCAAGATTGAAGCCTGGCTATACCTGCACATCCTTAACCCAGAAATAAATTTTCTAAATTTAACAATTTGAATGCATCAATAACAACTCTCATATGCATCAACAATCACTCTCCCTCAGATCACATACACATGATGAACCACTTGATGATTTAAAAACATATTTTGACAATTAACACATAATTCCCCTCACATCAATGTCATCATGTTCAGCACTTGGAACTTTGAAAATCAGCTTTCCAACATCAGTTGCCGAAAATCTTTTTGGATATTTCAAAAATTTATGCTAAAACACACACAAAATCTTTTTGGAATTTTCTGAAAGACAGAAATACAATGCAGAAAAAAAATATTTATAAACAATATTTTTGTGAGTTCGTGCAAGAGGATCATATCAGTTTTTGAGACAAGTCATCAACACCGTTAAGCTTCATTTCATATAAAGTTCTAAACAATTCACCTAGATTGTCAGTATATTTGTCCACTTAAATTTTCACACAAAGTTCAACTGTTTCGAGATACGATATTAATGTCTTAGATACTTAAACTCAATCGCGTGTCCCACCTCAGAATATACTCCCGTATCCAGATCCCAATAATCAGTCTTACAGGTAATTATGACACAAATGATATCTGTATATAAATTAGGTAATGCGAGGGCCGAGGGATCTCAGGTCGATACTTCCGTATACGCAGAGAGATATCAGCTTCGACTTTTCGGTATGTCCCCTTTAGAGGATCTTTTAGCTACAACAGCAGCGACTATCAATTTTATTGTTTCATCAGCATGCTGAGGGTTTAAGCTATGTTTCAAGCATTGCGGAAAGTATTATCCAAGGACTAGGTCAGAACCACCGTTCAGCAGAAGTCCCGGAATAATACCCCAGACATCATTGAGTATAAAGACCTAGTATATCAGATTATGAGACCTTTCAAACGAAATTTCGGGGGTTACCCATATATCCGAGAGATGTTTCTCCACGATATAAGCAAGTTTGAAATTTAGGTTTATATCTCGTCACAATCTACTAAATGTACAAAAACCTACTGGCATATCAACAGTGAGATTGTTTATCACATTTTAACATTTCATTTCTTTAGCATGTTGTGACAGTCCACTGATGTACTATCATTTCCTCTTATAGACACAAAAACTCATTTTTGAATTTTATCATGTTTTTGTATTTTTCAAATTTTCAAATGTTTTTGGATTTTCTGAAATTTTCTACTCCCCCTAAAATGCAAACACATTTTAGGAAATTTGAAAACTACTAGACTCTTGACCCACTTGAAACATAAAATGAACTGTACAAAAACTTGACAACATGACGAGAATCACTTCAATTCTCCATTCACTTGGCTTAAACAATCAGAACTCCCCCTCACAACAAAACATTTTCCCATAGTGATCTTAAAACACTTAAATTTGTTTTAATTAAAATGGTTTTTCCGGAAAATAAGTTTTGTTGATTTTACCACTTGTAAAATTGGGGTCATCACATCATTATTGTTCTTTTCAACCACTTGTAAGATTTAACATTTATTGATTTTAACAACACAATCACATGTAGAAAATCAAGTACAACTTAATGTCCCTGATTTACCACTTTTAAGTCGAAATATCACTTTCGTGAATTTCTCAAGAAATGTGCCGATTCATGTTCCACGCTTATCAACCTGGGAACTCCGGCAAGTCAGGTTTTTCATTTAAACAGATTCACCCAAGCCTGACAGTCCTTGGGTGATTTTGAATTCTTGTTCAACAATGGTGGAAAGTTTGCATCATCCATTGTTAAACCTGAATTCTTCATTTTTACCTCAACCAATGGCTCCTCTGGCTTTGACGAACCAGAATCATTGCCTGCACATGGCTTGTCTGACTTTGACCTGTCAGATTCATCGCCTGAAGGTGGCTTGTCTGACTTTGACACATCAGATTCATCGCCGACCATTTTCTTCTTCTTCTTTTCTTCTTTCGTCCTCAAATTTGTATCTGATGAATTCGTCTTGCTTGACTTTGCAGTTGAGGGAGTTGATTCATCAGAACTCTTATTCGATCTATCCGGTGAACCCGAGGACAAGATCTTCTCTAGATACTCTCTAGCCTTCTTTCTCTTCTTCCTCAGTCTGTCTTTCTGCCCCTGAGAAAGTTTCACTTTCGTTTCTTGAACTTTAGGTTCTTGAACCTTCTGTTCTTTGGGCTTGACAGAGACTGGTTTCTTCACCTGCTTCTGAGATTCAGCCCTCGATCTTCTCATTGATCTCATTGAGCAATCTCTAGCAATATGACCAATAATGTTGCAGTTAAAGCATCTCCTTGACTCAAATCTCCAACTCTGGCAGTTAACAGCAATGTGTCCTTGATAACCACATCGGTAACACACTCTGTTATCATACCAATCACCATTTTCACACCAAACGCTCAGATCAAAGCACTGTTTGGCTTGGTGATATTTTTTCCTCTTCTTGATTGCTGGATTTGACTTTTGAGCACTGTGGTCCGACCTGCACCACTTATTACCAACAATTTTAGAGTTTCCATTTTTCAATTTTTGTAATTTTTCATTGCGAATGGATGATCGATCTGATGAGCTTTTATTATCTTTTTGAACATTTTTCAAAATTTTCTCTTTTTGTTTTTGTTCCACTTTCTTCTTCAAAGGTTTTTGCTTAGAGCATTCTCCCTTTTCAGTTGATTGTGGAACAGTTTCTTGAAACTTTTCTTTTAATTTTAAAAACAATTTTTGTTTTTTGAATTTTTTATTTTCATCATCAGATTTCTCATCACAATCTTCAACTTTGACATTGTCAAAGTTTGTGACATTGTCACTTATTGGAACGGAATTGATCGGTTTTGGACATGGATAAACTGGTGTTGATGGCGAAGTCTCAAAACCTTTCAATTTCTTCTCAAGCTCGTCAATTTTGTTCCTTGAATTCTCAGCTTCATTTTCAAGCTGAGATATTCGTACAATATGAGACTTGATTGATTTTTCATTTTCAATTTTAATGTTTTCAAGAACAGATTTTTCATTTTCCAAAACTTTTAACTGTTCTTGAAATTTTGTTTCATTTACTTTCAGATTTTTGTTCTCCAATTTTATCCAGAAATCTTCATCTTCTGAAGATTTCTTTTTGCTTTCAAAATCTTGTTCTATCTCTTTCAAAACTTTGTTTTCCAATGTCAAACTGTTCAAATCATTTAACAGTTTGTCATTTTCAGATTTCAACCTCTCACAATTTTCCTGCAAAACAAGAATCTGTTTATCAGCAGATTTCTTTTCATCCTTCATAACTGAAATCTCTTCAGTCTGTTCCTCTCCCACTTGGACCCCTTTACTCTTGCTCTTCTTTAAAATTGATTTTCCACCTTGACTTTTCTTCTTCTCAGCATTGATCACCATCTGTTCTTCAATCTTTTTAATGAGTGGACAAATTGTCAGTTGGGAAAATTCTCCAGAAATCTTCAAGTTTAAGATATAATTTTTCCATTCTTCTTGAGGTAAAGCACTGACAATTTTTTCAACCCATTCTTCTGATTTCTTTTTAATACCCTTCTCGGACATTGAACGAACAAGATGGCTATACCTCTCAATGATGCTCTTTGTACTTTCACCTGAACAACCTGAAAATGAATCAAATTCTTTCTTTAATACATTTATTCTATCTAATGTTTCTTGAGACATATTAAAGAAATTAATATTCATGATTCTAAAACCCGTTTTTCAAGACAGTCCCGTTAAACGAAATATCAAGTCCAAGCTATATCACCTTTTCAAACAAAATACCAACACAAAACAAGATACCCAAACTATTTTTTTTTTATAAATTCTAAGATTGGGTCTCAACTTTGTTGTATTAATGAATTGCACATGGGCCGATTTATCCACTAAGTCAACATGAATGAATCCACTAAAACAGACTTCACACAATCCACTAAGTCACATGAGATACTTATACAATCTGACAAAAATCACATGAATTCTGATTTTGATAAACCCAACACCTTTTCATATGCACACTAATGATTGCCGACAATTTTAATACCTTTCACGCACAACCAGACAATAATGCACCTTTGACTATTGTATGCACTAATTCAACTTTTTGAACATTGTTTATAAGGCCAATGGGTATGGGGGTCGGCTAGCCCCGGCTAGCTCCGGCGCCGAGCCCCCCACACCGCCCCCCTATGCCTCGGCCCGGCCCAAACGACTCACACGGGACGAATGAGACGAAGCAAGCTTTCACCATTTTCAATATATTACCGTTATTCAACGGTTATTTTTCAAAAAAAAAAAAAAAATTCAATTTTTCTATAAAACACTCCCATTTTCACCATTTTTTCCCCACTTTCAACCAACAACCCTCTTATTTTTATACCATTTTCTCTCCACTTTTATAAAAAAATATTACCTTTTCATCCACAATGCCATCTAATTCTTGGTGGTCCTCGTCTTCGGATGAGGAAGAGGAGATGTTTATCGCGAACGTTGTGCTACGGGCGGCGGAGATTCTTATCGAGGAGGAAGAGGAAGACCAAGAGGAAGAAAGCGTTATTACCACACGAATACGGGTTAACAGAGACCGCCAAGGTTTATCATTAATAAATTTTATTATCCTTATTTCCTCGTATTTATATATTTTTTACGACAGGAGCGCACGAGAAATTGGTGAACGATTATTTTTCGGATGCACCCCGTTTTACAGTTTCTGGGGTTGAGTATAGACGTGGGTATTATCTTGGTGACGGGATATATCCGTCTTGGTCTACAATTGTGAAGACTATTCCACATCCCGAAGACGAAAAAAGAAAAAAATTTGCCAAGCGTCAAGAAGCTGCAAGAAAAGACATCGAACGTGCTTTTGGTGTCTTACGGATAAAATGGGCCATCCTTGAACAACCGGCACGTGCGTTCACACCGAAGAGGTTGCGCCTGTGTATGTACGCTTGCATTTTGCTCCATAACATGATTATTGAAGACGAAGGTCGGGCAATTTGTGAGTATGATGAGAATGCATCTTTCGGGAATACTGTCCCGGTAGATCCGCAACAACAGGATTTAAACTCGTTCTCGCTAACCAACGACTTCACGCATGCAAACCTTCAACAGGATTTGGTAGAACATATTTGGAACAACTTTAACGTAGCGGACGGTGACGAGGACGAAGACGAGTAGTTTTTTTTAGGAAATCTAATTTTTTATTTTTCGGTAATTTTTTTTTAAGGAAATGTACCTTTTTTTATGTTATGAAATGAATTTTCTTTATTTTTATAAAGTTTTTATTAAGTTAATAAATTAAAACTTATAAAATTATAAAATAATGAGGTGGGGCCCCATCCCCCACGAGCCTCCATCCCCCTCAAATATGATGGAGGCTCATCCCCCACGAGCCGCCTACGTGGCGCCTACGTGGAGGCTCAACCCATTCAAGCCCATCCTAACCATACCCATTGGCCTAAGTATGGTCGATCATTTCAAGTATTAAAATAAGATGATTGGACCGCAATTCAACTATGTCGACAACAATTGTGACAAAACTCGATAAAAGTGTTTCTCGGAATACTGGAAACTGCAATATAACAATTCTCGAGAATTAAGTATTTTTCTATTCAAGATTGTGTCGAGAAAAACAAAGTCACATGTAGATTTTAATGTCAGTTTTTTTTTTTTTACTTAATATTTATGACAAAGTCGACTAAAAATCGTTCAAACCAATGCAATCAGACATTCACATGATCTCTTTTCCCAAATTTTTAATGACCTGACAAACTTGTATAATGTTTCACACAAACCTATGCACTTTCAAGCGAGATTATCAAGTTCAATCAAGCGAAATCATGATCAAAATATCAACACTCAAGCGAAATCGTCTCTTAAACTCAAGCGAAATCATGTGCAAATTGAATACTCAAGCGAAATCAACAAGATTTCTCAAGCGAAATCATGATGATGTCATCATTTCGATTCGATTTCGGTCCGATTGAACGAGTAAATGACCGAATTACATTCTGAAACTTTCAAGGATTGGTTAGAACATGTTTACGCATAAGATATGTAATTTTTAGCCGATTTTAACCGTAAAAGTTTGTTCGATTTTGAAAGAAGGTGTAGAAAATCAGAAAAAGTGACAAAAACGAGCTGTTTTGGCGAAATCTCTTCCTCCTGAGCTCTGATACCACTTGTAGGATCGGATTCCGACCTAAACGAGTCGTTTGGAAGAGTTCTACTCCGTTTCAGAGGCGGAAACTAAGAAACGGATCAGTAAACAGCTTGTTTCACACTTAATTCCTCTTATATATTGATATAACAACGATTACAGTCAAGAGGTATACCGGCAGCACTTCGGTAGACAAATGTTGGAACTCTTACAACTGAACTCACAACTATCCTATATATAAGGTTCATGATTTCGCTTGAACCACCTTCAAGCGAAATCCTTAACTTCTAATTCAAGCGAAATTGACAAACAACATCGACTTTTGTCTTGAAGCGATATCTAACATTCTGATCCAATCTTCATGCATTATCACGTGTTCCATGCATTTTGTCTTCACGTGAATATGTAATATGATGTCACTAGTGATGTCATGTGATGATGTCACTAGTGATGTCATGCTTGATTAGATCCGAACCAAACCCGAGACTCGATATTAAGACGAAGACGACAGATGTGTGCACCAACGAGCTTCGTCCAGATTCCTGCAGGGATTCATTACAGGATCCTGGTAAAATTGAGAATCTTTCTGTAATCCCATCTTAAAAGCCTCCACAGCTGTTGCAACATCAAGATGTAGGATATCCAAGGATTCCCGACTAAACTTGTTCACATAATCCCTCAAGGATTCCTGAGGTCCTTGAGTTATCCTGTAAAGGTCACTAGTTAGTTTCTCAAAACTCCGGCTGCAAGAAAATTGACTATTAAACAAATTAACTAAATGAGCAAATGAAGTAATTGAGTGAGGAGGAACATTTAAGAGCCATTTCAAGGCTAATCCTGTTAAGGTAGAACCAAAACCCTTGCACAAGCATGCTTCTTTGAGGTCTGGAGGGATAGGGTTGATTTCCATCCTTTCCCTATACTTGGCAATATGCTCCTTAGGATCCGTAGTTCCGTCATAGAGCTTCGTGTTGGGGGTTTGAAATCTTTTTGGGATTTCAGCATCACAAATAGGATATGCAAACCGAGATATCCTGTGGCTGTCTTGGGACACTTCCGGAATTGGCTGGACCACCCCTGGTACACTGGATATCATGTCCTTCAATTTCTGGAGCTCCCTAGTAAATGCTGACGTCATACCTGCATCCTGCAAAGATCCACTATTGTTAGTAGCAAGAGTATTATTATTATTTGACACGTTACCGGTCTGAGGATTATGGCCATATCCTGAAGCATATCCTGAGCTCCTCACAGTTGACATCCTGACTGAGGAGGGTATTTCAGGAGTATAATTCTGAGAATGGCTAGGCACAATATTTCCCCTGTTATCCTCAGTATATACGGCCGAACTGAAGTTCAAAGTTTTGGGTTGTAAAGGAGTGACAATATCCTCAGCGGGCCTGCTTGAGCTGGATTTCAAGAGTTATATCTCTCTCATCAGCATCTGATTAGTTTCCTGCTGCTGCCTCATCTGTTCCTGTACACTACCAAACAAATTTAAAATTTCTTCGTTAGAGGCCAAAATAGGACCGGATCCCTGGCATTGCGAGCAGGGATACCATCCCGAGCCACATGACTTTCAGTTCCTTGTGAAGAGGCTTGCATTCTCGGAGGAGGTGGGGGAAGCACCGAACCAACTGTTGCAGAGGTTGTAGCAGACACGGTGGACGAGCTCATGTTTGATCTTGAGGCCATTGAAAATAGTGTGGCAAAAAGTTTCGAAAATAGAAAACCAATTAACGATTTTGCAAAAGTTTTTAGTAAAGATAGCACCACTCGCCCCACGGTGGGTGCCAAATTGTTTTGGTCAAAAATTACCGAAGAAATTAAGTGATCAAATTAGTTAAGTGAGGTAGTGTGCTAGAAATGTGCGTTAAAAATATGCTAGTTAGGTTATTTGTAAAAACAGTTTCAGGATACGGCTCAGGATATAGAGTTGTATCTATGATCAAACAATGAGCAAAAATATAAAGGGTGACACGAGATATACGAGGAAAGCCCTTGATCAATCTAGATCGCCGGTACAAAACCTCGGGAGCTGGCAATCGCAGCTGCCTTGTTCTTCTATTACTTCAAATATCAGGATACAGTGAAGGATATGGTGCGGATCAACTAGGTGTTACAATGTAATTTGAGTACAAGTGTTTGTGTGTAGTGATTGCTAGTAGCTAGAGAGTAAAGTGTGCGAAAGAGAGTGAGTGACTTAACCTGATCGATCAATCTATTTATAGTTAAACGAAATCAACTATCTATCCTATTAAACCGGGAATCTTCGAATATTCCTCAATTGAACGTTGCACTCCACTTCTTCCGGGTTCAACGTCTCTCATATAACTGGTTTGCCCGAGTCTTAAGGAGAAGAGGTCCACTTGACCGTTAGGGACCCGCACCTTCTAATCTGCATGTGGTTAATTCAGTTAATACCAGGATATCGCACCAGGATGTTACCAATATCCTGACCCGGTATCCTGATCACAAATAAACAATCAAAAGCAGAATATTAGTCAGGATACATGTTAAGAAAATGGCCCATAACAAGGATACTTAGAATAAATTTTTCAAAGCAACATATAACACAGAGATAAGGTCAAAAGTTTAGTCTAATATTAACGATTCAAAAGTTCACATTCTTGGCTTCATCTCAAACCGAGACCCATCCACCAAGAATGTAAGTATTTCTAAAAACATATTAACAAAAACAGCTGAAGGCTTCGTCTTGAAATAGCAGGATCCCTCCACCTTCAACTGTTATACTTGCAGGAAATTAAAATTGTTCTAAGTGCAGGAAAAGTAAAAGCAGGAAATGTAAATTGTTCGACAAACACAGACCATTCAAATTTAAAAAGTGGGCTCTGGCCAAGTCATCAATATCCTACATCGCCCACTTTGATGCCCTCATGCAGCAGCGTCTTCTCCAACCTTCTTGGCTCCATCACCACCAACATCCGCTCCAGCCTCCACGTTCTCACCTACTTCAACCACCGCCTCAGCCATCTTCGAAGGCTCACCGGTTCTAGATTTGGCAAGATGTGGCACAGGACTCCCTCCAAGATCTTTCAGCTTGGACACCCAAGAGTCAATCGGCCCAGTCGAGCATTTGAAGCATGCATCCTTGGGCTCATACGCCATCTTTATCCTAGCCTGGAGAGGGGAGACAACGGCTGAATTCTTGAGACCATCTCGGAAGGAGGTCATGGCCTGGTCATGATTAACCTGGGCAGTGGCCAGCTTGACTTCAACATCCTGGGTGACCTTCTTAAGTTTATCTTCGTAATGCTGGGTCTTGGCCTCGGTGATCTTGCCCTGGTCCGAGATGGTGATCTCGGCCTTCTTCAACCTGGCCTCCAGGACCTTCACTGCCTTGCAAGCCTCGGTGTACAAGGCCAACAGATGTTGCGGACCCTACAAAGCAAAATATGTGTACAGGATATAGGATACAGGTTCATTGAAAACAAACTAACCAGGATACTGGTTCAGTATATGTATACAGGATACAGGATATGGATATTTACCCTATTAAGGAATGAGGTCATGGACTCGATGGGTTCCATGAAGCAAAGATCGTCATAGGAGAAACCTTCGGCAACAGCAGCAGAGAGCTTAGAGCTGGTGGTAACAGATGGCTCCTTTTTCACCAGGACAGGCTTGGAGTAGCTGTCAAGCTCCTCAAGATTGAAGACAACAGGGACCTTAGCGGAGTCTACAGAAAAGGGAGTAGTTTCAATCTTATCATATTATATGTTGATTAACCAAACATATGCAGGAATGTTCAAAATAGACTAAAAAATATATCCGTTGGAATCGGGATATCTAACAGTTATATTTTTTAGGACAATTGTTATGGGTGGAATTTTGAACCTATATCCTGATGATATATCTTGATTTTATGTTAGCTATCTGTGTTCAGGATACCGAACCAGGATATTGGTAACATCCTGCGGCAGTATCTTGATTATCACTAATGATTTGTTTGTATACTTCAGCTACAAGGAACTAACGTTCACAAGGACCAAGTCACTTTGAAGACTCACTCAAATTTGTTGAAATAGGGACATTGAAGCCGGAAGAACTGGTCTACAATGGTCACAATGGAATATTTAGAGTATCTCGGATTTTTAGGATAGTTTGTTTGTTCATGTAACTATAAATAGGAGTGCCGGATCATAGGAAATGTTGTGGGTGCTTTTCGAACATATATCTTGGATAATATTCTGACTATACTACTTTTGATTGTGATCAGGATACCGGATCAGGATATTGGTAACATCCTGATGCAGTATCTTGATAGTAACTAATTAGTTCACGTGCAAATTAACAAGGCAAGCTTATAACGTTCGAGTGGACTAGTTCTCCTGAAGACTCGGACTAATCGATTGAAAAAGGGACGTTGAAGCCGGAAGAATTGGTCTACAACGTTCAAGAAGGGAATATTCGCAGCATCCCGGTTTTATAGGCTAGTTTGTTATATCTTTTTGCTATATATAGGAATGATCGGATCAGATAGAACACACGTAATTTTTTACACACTCTTGCTCTCTACTAGCTGCAATCACTCACAAACACTTACACTTGTACTCGAATCTCATTGTAACACTTAGTTGATCCGTATCATATCCTTCACTGTATCCTGATATTTTAAGTAATAAGAAGAACAAGGGAGCTGCGATTGTCAGCTCCTGAGGTTTTGTGCCGGCGATCTAGATTGATCAAGGGCTTTCCTCGTACATCCCGTGTCACCCTTTATCTTTTTTGCTCATTGTTTGATTGTAGATATAGCTCGATATCCTGAGAAAACTATTTTTTTTAACAACTTAATCAGCATATTTTCCACTAATACTTCTGGCACACTACCTCACTTAACTAATTTGATCACTTAATTACTTAGGTAATTTTTGACCAAAACAATTTGGCGCCCACCGTGGGGCAAGTGGTGCTATTTCTACTAAAAGCTTTCGTAAAATCATTACTTGGTTTTCTGTTTTCAAAACTTTTTGCTACACTATTTTCAATGGCCTGAAAATCAAACATGAGCTCTTCTACCATGTCTGCTACAACCTCTGCAACAATTGGTTCGGTGCTTCCACCACCTCCGAGGACGCAAGCCTCTTCATAGCCTCAGGATCTTCCAAGAAGGACTGAAACTCATGTGGCTCGGGATATTATCCCCGCTCAAAATGTTCAAGGATCCGCTGCCTCAGGGAGAACTCCTATTATGGCTTCTAATGATGAAATTCTAACTTTGTTTGGTGGTATACAGGATCAGATGAAGCAACAGCAGGAGACCAACCGAATGCTGATAAGAGAGATACAACTCTTGAAATCCAGCTCAAGCAGGCCCGCTGAGGATACCGTCACTCCCTTGCAGCCCAGAGCTTTGAACTTCAGTTCGGTTGTATATACTGAGGACCACAGTGGCAATATTGTGCCTAGCCATTCTCAGAGTCATACTCCTGAGAAACCCTTTTCGGTTAGGGTGTCAACTGTGAGAAGTTCAGGAAATGCTCTAGGATATGGCCAGAATCCTCAGACTGGTAACGTGTCTAGTAATACTAATACTTTTGCTACTAATGGTCTTGGATCTTTGCAGGATGCAAGTATGACATCAGCATTCTCTAAGGAGCTTCAGAAATTAAAGGATATGATATCCAGTGTACCTGGGGTGGTCCAGCTAATTCCAGAAGTGTCCCAGGACAGTCACAGGATATCCCGCTTTGCATATCCTATTTGTGATGTTGAAATCCCGAAAAGATTTCAAACCCCCAACATGAAGCTCTATGACGAAACCACGGATCCTGAAGAGCATATTGCTCAGTATAGGGAAAGGATGGAAATTAACCCTATCCCTCCGGATCTCAAAGAAGCATGCCTCTGCAAGGGTTTTGGTTCTACTCTAACAGGATCAACCTTGAAATGGCTCCTAAACGTTCCACCTCATTCAATTACATCATTTGCTCACCTAGTTAATTTGTTTAATAGTCAATTTTCTTGCAGTCGAAGTTTTGAAAAAACTAACCAGTGATCTCTTCAAGATAACTCAAGGTCCTCAGGAATCCCTAAGGGATTATGTGAACAAGTTTAGCAGGGAGTCTCTGGATATCCCACATCTTGATGTTGCAACATCTGTGCAGACATTCAAAATGGGGTTGCAAAAGGATTCCTAATTTTATCAAGATCTTGTAATGAATCCTTGCAGGAACCGGGATGAGGCTCGAAACAGGGCCTTGAGATACGTTCGACTAGAAGATGAAAAAAAGATGCAAGAAAGGATGAATTTGTCCTCAACCTATGAATCAACCAACAGGAAGTCGGAATCCTCATATAAACCATATCGTTCTAAGCCATATGGCAGGAATGACAGCAAGAAAGTGAATGTTGTTGAAGATGAGGATCCTGAGGAGTATCCTGAATTGTCATAATATTGATTTTCTGTCAATATACCTGAACTAATGTATGCTATTCAGGGTTTGGGAGACAAAGCGAGGTGGCCTAGGAATAACCAACAAAAAGCTTATTGGAAGGATAAATCCAAGTGGTATGCCTTCCATGAGGATTTTGGACATGTTACGGAAGATTACATTGCCCTGAGGAAGGAAATAAGCTATCTGCTGAGCAAAGGATATCTGAAGGATCTTTTGGGCAGAAAGAAGAATAAGGGTCAGGATATTGAGCAAGATCCTGAACGAGCAGCATCGCCTCCTGCGGATGCTAAAATAATCAACTTTATATTGGGAGGATCAGACATTTATGGAACCTCTTATTCTGCAGCTAAGAGGCATGCAAAGGAGGCTAAGGCAGAACGCGGAGATAAGCCAACCAAGATGACAACCCTCACAACTGATAAAGTGATAACGTTTGACAGTGATGACAGGGATACTGTCTAGGATCCCCATCATGATGGTTTGGTAATAACTTTATATGTTGCTAATCACTTTGTGCGCAGGATACTGGTGGATAATGGCAGCTCTGTCAACATTATTCAACTAGAAACGTTGAAATGGATGAATGTTTCCCTGATGGACATCACTTCAAAATCCACTGTACTCGTTGGGTTCAGTGGAGAGGCTAAGAATACTGTGGGAGAAATAAAGCTACTAGTATATGTCGAAGGAGTCAACTCAGTGCAACGCTTCTGTGTCATGGACTCCTTATCCTGCTACAATATTATATTGGATATGCCATGGATCCATGATATGAAAGTTGTGCCATCAACCTATCATAAGTGTATCAAGATCCCTACCCCTTGGGGGGTTATCAAGGTGGAAAGTGATCAACAGGAATCGAAGGAGTGTTATTCTTCTTCGATGAAATCCTCAACAAAGCCTAAAGCAGGATAGAAATTAAGGATGCGAGCCCAGGATATCGCGGAGGCCTCAGAGCAGGATGTGAAGAAAATTATCCTGGACTAGGATAATCTGGATATCTCGGTGCTCGTAGGAACCAATGTCCCTCATGATATTGAAAATCAGTTAACTAACTTTTTGAAATGCAGGATGTCGATATTCGCATGGAAACATGAGGATATGACAGGTATTTCAAAGGATATTATAACTCACAAGCTTGGAATTGACAGGTCTTTCAAGCCGATCCAGCAAAAACGAAGGAAGTTTGCTCCTGAACGAAACGCAATCATTCAGGAAGAGATGGAAAGATTACTGAAGTCCAAGATGATTAGGGAAGTTAAATTTCCCAAATGGCTAGCAAATATAGTTGTGGTTCAAAAGAAAAATGGGAAATGGAGAGTTTGTGTAGATTACACAGACTTCAACAAATCATGTCCTAAAGACCCATTCCCACTGCCTCATATAGACTCAATGGTGGATGCCACTGCCGGACATGAAATGTTAACCTTCATGGATGCATCCTTAGGATTCCAGCAGATACAAATGGAACCTTCAAACCAGGAGGATACTACTTTCATGACACCAACAGGTATCTATTGTTATACTGCTATGCCATTCGGATTGAAAAATGCAGGTGCAACATACCAAAGATTGGTGAACATGATGTTTAAAGAAAAACTGGGGAACACCATGGAGGTGTACATTGATGATATGGTGGTAAAATCCAAGAAGGCTGAGGATCATCTCCGGGATATTGAAGGAGCATTTGATATCCTGGATCAGTATAATATGAAGCTAAATCCTGCCAAGTGTCATTTTGGAGTGGGGGCATGAAAGTTTCTAGGATATATGGTGACAAAAAGGGGGATCGAAGCAAGCCCGGAACAGATTAAAGCTATCCTGGATATCAAGTCACCTTCAAACATGAAAGATGTACAAATATTAACAGGGCGAGTAGCAGAATTAAACAGATTTATATCGAGATCCTCGGAGAAATGCAAGGAATTCTACGATATCCTGAAGAAGAAGAATAAGAAATTCGAATGGGGAGAGAAGCATGAGGCAGCCTTGCAGGAATTGAAGCAGTATCTTTCAACGGCACCACTATTGATGAAGCCCGAGGATGGTGAACCATTATCCTTGTATCTTGCAGTATCAGGGAATGCAGTAAGTGATGTTCTGGTAAAGGATCACGAAGGTCAGCAGTATCCTGTTTATTATGTTAGCAAAAGTTTATTAGATGCTGAAACTAGATATTCACACTTAGAAAATTTGATATTAGCCCTAGTTATGGCATCAACTAAGCTTAGACATTATTTCGAGAGACATAGGATTCATGTTAAAACAAATTATCCTATTAAAAATGTGCTTAGCAAACTTGAGATGTTGGGTAGAATGGCTAAGTGGTCAGTAAAATTAAGTGCCTATGATCTAGTATATGAACCTAGAAATGCTATAAAGTCCCAGGCTCTAGCAGACTTTGTGGCTGATTTCAGTAGTGATATTCAAAATGAAGTAGACCTAGGAGTACAACAACTAGGAGAAACCTTAGAATCCTGGACATTATATACTGATGGTGCATCTAATGTGAGAGGTGTAGGATTGGGTATACTACTAAAATTGCCACAGGGGGACATATTACCCCAGGCTATTAGATGTGAATTTCCTGCACTAATAATGAAGCAAAATATGAAGCTTTGATTGCGGGATTAGAATTAGCCAGGAATATGAATATTAAAAGTTTGCAAGTATATGTTGATTCCTTGTTAATTACTAACCATTTTATTGGATCCTATGCAGTCAAAGGTGAAAGGTTAATCGAGTATCTTGAAATTCTCAAAAAATTAGCAGGATATTTCGATGTTTTTACACTTGAACAGGTACCAAGAGGGGATAATGCTGAAGCAGATGCCTTGGCAAACTTAGGATCTTCAGTCAGAATACCAAAGGGAATGCAGATACCAATACTACGTATCTTGTATCCTGCAGTGGGTCTATTCAAATTTTAGGATAAGGAAGTAGCAAGTATCCAGGATCCCGATGATGAGTATCCTGAGGAGGATCCTAAGTCCTAGACGGCCCCAATCATGAAATACCTCAGAGAAGGACACATCCCGAAGGATGAGAATCCTAAGGCTTTTAGGATGAAGGTATCCCGATTCACTATTATAAATAATGTTCTATATAAGAAATCTCTTGCAGGACCGTACCTGAGGTGCTTGGAGGATCCCGAAACTAAGGAAGTACTTCAGGATATACACGAAGGGGATTGTGGCAACCATACTGGGGGCAGATCGTTGTTCTCAAAGGTATTAAGGACAGTATATTATTGGCCGACGATGAGGAAAGATGGTGCAGAATATGCTTGAAGATGTGATGCGTGTCAAAGGCACAACAATACACTACATCAACCTGTTGAACCCCTGTATCCTATTGCTTCCCCTTGGCCATTCATGAAGTGGGGTATGGATATAGTGGGGAAGTTGCCAAAAGCTACAGGAGGAAAACTCTTTATGCTGGCAATGATGGATTATTTCTCTAAGTGGGTTGAAGCTAAGGCGTTTGTTCAAGTCAGAGACCAAGTAGTAGTATCCTTCATAAAGAGGAATATCCTGACTAGGTTTGGGATACCAGCTGAGATAATCTGTGACAATGGTTCTCAGTTTATCAGTAAAAGGACTACTGATTTTTGTAAAAGTTGGGGAATTAAGATGATTACATCCACTCTGGTACATCCTCAAGCAAATGGGCAAGCAGAATCCTCAAACAAGATAATAGTCAACAATTTGAAAAAAATGCTAGGAGCTAAGAAAGAAAGATGGGCAGAAGAGTTACCCTTTGTTTTATGGGCTGATAGGACAACAGTGAAAAGTGCAACCAGGCAAACCCCATTTTCCTTAGTATTTGGAGCAGAAACAATAATCCTAACAGAGATGGTGATACCTACAGCAAGATCCAGCTTCCGGGATCCTGAAAAGAATCCTGCAGCCCTATGCCAAGAATTGGATACTATCGATGAGATGAGGGATGCGCGAAAGTTGTGAATGGCAGCATATCAACAGAGGATATCTAGAGCATATAACAAGAACCTAAGAACTAGAAGGTTTCAAGTTGGAGATTGGGTATTAAGGAAGGCTTTTCAGAACACTACTAATCCTACTGATGGAAAATTAGCTCCAAAGAGGGAAGGACCTTATGAGATCTAATCGGAGTCTGGGAAAGGAGCATACCGGCTTAAGAATATGGAGGGGGATATATTTCCAAGATCCTGGAATGCTTTACACCACAAAGCCTACTTCAAGTGAGTTTAGAATTTGATTTCTAACTCAGGATGGTATAAATTCTATCTCTTTTAAATATTGTGACACCTGTGTCACTTCAACCATCAAACAAATTCCAAACCAATGAAACATAGTATTTCATACTTGGGATTTGTAAAAATATGTGTATCGTTTGCACATATCAACTCTTGTTCGATTTCAAGCTTTAAATCGCTTTTTGGAGGGTTATACGTGCTCTGATGCGTAGATATAACCAGTTTAATGCAACAAACACTCCGGAATAGTGAAACAGGCTTAACATACCTTAAATAACCTTTACATAACTTAGATGTAAGTTTTGGAAGGTTTGGTGTGGTGAAATCAAGTTTATTCGCTTACAAGGACTAAATTTGACAAACTGCGAAAGTATGCCAATTTGAACTGTAACAGACATTCCGAAACATGACCATAAGTTAAACACACCTTAAATATCCTTTATATAGCTTATAAATAGGCTTTGAGGGGTTCGGTGTGCTAAAATAAACTTTTGGGTCATTCAGGAACTAAAAGCGTCAAAAAGTGCACAAGTTTGCACTTTCGCGCATAACTTACGTTCTGAATACATCCGGACATCCAAAAATTTATGTAAGCACTAAAATATTTTATTTTATTGTTTGGCATAAGAAAAATCCATTTGTCACGCAATTTGGATCGTTTTTCGCGCTTATGCGCATTCCGTCATAATTAAGCGAACATCGCGATCGTACGGCCAAACGAACCGACACCCGAGATATTTTTGAGCACGTTTTAAGTTCCCTATACTTTAACTTCATTTTAGAGCTTTGAAATGGGGTTAACGGGGCTTAAACGTGTCAAAAGTGCATCAAATAGTAAGTTTGGAGCTTCAGGGGCCTGTTTTGCCATTTTTCAAACTTTCTGGTCTGCAAGGTCCTTGCGCACCGCAAGGTTATAAGTCTTACGGTGCGCTAGCAGGGGTCAGATGCAGAAAATTGTTTTGGTTGCTGATTAATGGCTTTTAAACACTCCAAAGGCCAATGCCACATGTTAATCTCTGATGGTGGGGGGCAAAAGATGCACCATAACATTTCAACACTTGGACGGCCTAGATCGAAGCACGTTTTTCAAGAAACGATCCTAACGGTCTTGGTTTTCCTATAAATACCCCACCCCCCATTTGCTTCAAACTCACCCTTGATCTGATCATTTCCCTAAGTTGGAGTTGCAACACTTCATACCTGGGAATTTCAGATCAAACTTCCATTATTAGACCTCTTGTAAGTCCTCTTTCATGCTTTTATGCGTTTTTAGCTTGAAAGTCAAACTGCGTTTGACTTTCTGCATTGACCGGTTTATGGTCAATGCGAAGTTCGTTTGAACTTCATAACGTGAGCGTGATCACGATGGTTATAGTCCTTAGTGACTATACCTACTGATTACCACGTTATCTAGGCTCAGTGACGAGTCGTAGTTTCGGCCAAAATGTGCATTCTTGCGTATTTTGTAACCAAACTACTCTTAGGTATCAAAACCGTTTGTTTTGATACCAAACCTGTTTTCTAAACTTAGTTAAGCATGTTTTAACATGCTTAGCTCGTCACTTTTAGTTTAGTGCTTATATAGGGTCGTAAGGTAAGCGATCTAAACAATCGCTTATACTTTCGAACCCGACCCGTTTGGTCGATCATTAGGATCCGACCAAACACATTAGGTGACCATAGTATATAGGGAATAACCTTCCGAGGTTATACCTTATGGTCGCTTCGTTTAAGTAGTTGTAAGATAGGTAGTTTATATGCCTTAGGTAAATTACCAAAATGCCCTTTTTATGCATAATTGATGTTTAAGCATAAGTAACCCAAACTTTTGTCACTTAACTAATTTGGTAACAATATTAGACATGTTAAGGCATATTTTACTTATCATAGGGCTAGTTAGGCGTTCCGAACGCGTTTTACGCGAACGACGCGTTAAAGTAGCATAAGCTACCTAAACGGGTCGTAATGGGTCGTAAGCACTTAGGTTAGGTTTCATTTTAGTATGTGGGCTTTGTTAAACCATCTTACATGAGTTCCCATACTCATTTGGTTTACGAACCCTCATTCTATCCAATCCTCCGATTTAGGTCCGGTATATTAACATAGTTACCTATATTAGGTGCCGTTTGATATCCGTGATCTCTAGCATTGTTTGGTTGTTACTCAAGGACTACTAAGCAATCTCAAGTGAGTACATAGACCCCTCTTTTACTGTTTTCCAAACGTTTTGGGGTGAAACACATGTGCCTACTTGTTACTTTCATGCTTTCCTGTTTTCACATCATATACTTGCTATGTTCATTAGTATATTTATAGTACATGATTTCATTGTGTTTTATGCTAGGTATGCCCATTGTGTGCGTACTTAGTACATTATTTTACATTACATTTTATGCTATCTATGCCCATTGTGTGCGTACTTAGTACATTATTTTACATTACATTTTATGCTATGTATGCCCATTGTGTGCGTACCTAGTACATTATTTTACATTACATTTCATGCTATGTATGCCCATTGTGTACGTGCTTAGTACATTGTTTTACATTACATTTCATGCTATGTATACCCATTGTGTGCATACTTAGTACATCGTTTTACATTACATTTCATGCTATGTATGCCCATTGTGTGCATACTTAGTACATCGTTTTACATTACATTTCATGCTATGTATGCCCATTGTGCGCATACTTAGTACATTATTTTACATTACATTCTATGCTATGTATGTCCATTGTGTGCATACTTAGTACATTTATTATTCATCACATGCTTACATTTTGATATTGATATACACAATTCATGGTTTACATTAGACATAAACATTTTGACAATTGATTATACATAAACATTTTACTTTGGTGGTTTGGTTTGGGTAAGTGATTTAAGTAACGAGGCGCGTGTAATACGATACAAGTATGGTGGATACGCCGCTGGTACTTCCTATATATAAGTGCTTGTATGGTATTACATATCGTAGCGTTATTTGAATCATTTCAACATAAGACATATAACATTTTATACAAATAACATACTTTTCACAAGACATTGTTTTACAAAACAACTTATCTTATACAAACTCATTTTACTTGGTTATTCATTTAACCATACATTATTCTCTTATTTATACATATCTTCTAAACTTATTGTTTTTCAAATGATTTACAAAACAAATCAATTTACAAGGTTCATGACTAAACTTTATTAAACAACTCTTTCTAAACTTATAAGTCATGAAACCTATTTTCACAAAACCTATGTATCTCACAGGCATTTTTATGCTGACGTACCTATTTTCACATGTGTTTTCAGGAGATGATGCATAGGACTTATCGAGACATACTTAGGCGGACCTGTACCTTAGTGACTTAAAACGAGACAAGAACTAGTTAATTTATGTTATGTACTCTTTATTTCTTGTTTAAAGGAAATGTAACTCGCTTGTTTGATGAATAAAACGAAACTTAAATTTCCATGGTTGTGAAACATTAATTCTGTTACAACACTCCCCGACGTTTCCGCCACGTTTCGTTGTTTTACGTGGTCGGGGTGTGACAAATATAATTTTATTTTATTCCTATTAAACCCAATACTGACTTAGGCATCGGAGGGGTGTTAGCCAAGCTAACACCCACCTTAGTTTAAGGTTGTTTTGCAGAATATGCTTCGGGATATAGCTGCAGGATATGCTCATGATCAAAAGATTAGAGGATTGGCCCCCTCTCTCACGTTTAAGGGATCCTGATCCCTTCAAAGGTTTAAAGGTATTCACCTTTCTCTCGAATTGGGTTTAAACACCCCGCCTGGAGAGCAAGTTATCTGGGAATACTTCAAGATAGCGGGACCAGTCCAAGTAAAAGTGGCTGACAATTTCGTTATTATTGGCTATATCCTGGATCCTAAAGGTACATGAGGATTGATCACCCTCTATCACGGTAGGGTATTTTCATACTCTCTAAGGTTTAAAGGTTTTCACCTTTCTAAGTCTTGAGGTTTATACACTCCCGCCTGTAGCGCACGAAAATTTGGGATTTTCCCCAGAATACTTAAGGGTTTATCCCCAGAATACTTAAGGGTTTATCCCCAGAATATTAAGGATCTATCTCCAGGATATTTTAGGGTTTATCCCCTATAAAAATAAAGTTATACATAAGTGTAAAATCAGTTGCGATTGATACACAAAAGTTTCTAAGTGTTTAACAGTGACATATATAGGGGATATTCCTCTCAAGGCACTATGAAAAGCTTAAAGGATCAAGTTTAGACTTAGTTCACTAAGTTTCCCAGATCGGGGACATTTTCGATGGAAAGATTGCAAGAGGATTGAAGTTCAAGGATTGAGAGGTCTTCTATTTTTGGTATGATCTTTCCTTTTTTGTTCTTTAAAAGCCTTATTTAAATTGTCTAAGTGTTAAAACTCTGTTTGACAAAAGCATTGGTAGGATATTTGTGAGTATCCTGACCAAGATATATTCTGAGGATATTTAGTCAGAATGTTTGAAATATAATACTTAGACTAAAAATAGAAACTACATTCAAATCAAAACAAGCTTTGCAAAATAAAAATGAACAACAATGAATAAGGTAAAAAAAAAAAGGTTAGTTTATTAATATTGCAAAAGGTTGTGCTTTTGGTTTCATCTCAAACCGAGACCCATCCACCAAAAGCACAATTAGTTTTTAACCATAACTACTTAACAGTTGAAGGTTTCATCTTGAAAACCAACACCCATCCGCCTCCAACTGTTATATTGTTCAAAATAAAGCATACTAATTGATGACCAAGGGCTTCGTCCTGAAACTCAGGATTCCTCCACCTTTGGCCATCACATTGTCTAAGTGCAGGAAAGTAAATTGTTTAACAGAAAAGGAAAAGAAATTGTTCAATAACCACAACCATCAGAAATTAAAAAGTAGGCTCCAGCCTAGGCATGAATATCCATCATCGCCCACTTCGCTGCTTTTAAGGAGCAGCACCTTCTTCAACAGCAACACCTCCTCCAGCATCCGCACCAACATCACCTTCAGGATTCTTTTCAGCATCACCACCAGCAACAACCGCCTTCTCCGCTGCATTGGACGGCTCCTCGCCCGCAGGCTTAACAGGATACTCGACAAGACTACCCCCGAGATCTTTCAATTTCGCCTCCCAAGCACTAACATTCCGGGAGGGGCATTCAAAGCCCAAAGCTTTGGCTTCATAAGCCATCTTTAGCCTGGCTTGAAGGAGGGAAATTACGACGGACCCTTTAAGGCCCTCTCGGTAGGTAGTCATATCATGCTCGAATTGAAGATGGGCAGCATCCAGCTCAGCTTGGGAATCCTCGTTGGCCTTGTTGATGGCGGCTTTAGCTTCCTGGGTCACAGCTTTGAATTTATCCTCATAGTGTTGTGACTTGGCGGCGGCTATCATCCCCTGATCAGCTATGGTGGTCTCTGCTTTCTTCAGCTTCACTTCCATCATCTTGTTCAGACCACAGCTTTCTTCATAAAGGCTTGTCAGGCATTCAAGACCCTACAAACCATATAAACATGTATTAACATATATTAACATATATAACCAGCATATGGTGCAAGATGTAGGTTAAGGATATGTACCTGGTCAAGAAAGCTGGTCATAAAGACACTATATTCGAGGAACCAATGGCTTTCATAGGGGAAGGTCTCAGATGATGTTGGAGAGTCGGTTTCCTTTCTTTTACGACAGCTTGAGGCACGTGGCTTGGTAGCAGGAGAGGTCTTAGGAATGACTGCTGCTTTGGAGCTGGGTACTGGCTTGGAGGAGGAAGTAGGTTTGCTAGGTTCCTTCTTCACCTGGATAGGAATAGGATAGTTGTCCAACTCGTCAATATCGAAGACTTCTGGAACTTTGGCCGGTGCTGCAAAACAGGGAAAAAATCTAAATCTCTACTCTTATCTCTTATTTTGTTAATTAAATATATGGAAAAATTGTGTAATCCTTACTAGACATATATGATGAAGAATATTGGCTTGAACTTGGAAGATGCAGTGTAAAGGTTCTATCACAGTCAGGCAACTGATAGATCTTGTTGATTCTTTCTTGGGATTTTTCAGTAGGATGAGCCAACTCTTTGAAGATTGCTGCATAAAAACGAAAGGATGTTAGTGCAGGATACGTCATCAAGATATGTTTGGGGATATTTTAAAACCCTAAACCCTACCGGAGGTCAACCATTTCACCGGAAGGCTATTGCCTTCGGCAATGGAGTCCCGTTTAACAAAGAAAAATTTTGTTGCCACCCATCCTCATTTTTTGATGCTTTGAGGATGAGGGGGTTGCAAGAGGTCGAGAAAAGCAAGAAACGACTATTGCCATGTGATCGGAGATGGTAAGCAATCGGAAGGTCGTCGATACAGAGATCGGGGACATAAAGGGTTTTGATCTGGTTAAGCATGATGAGTACTCTCCAGACCATAGGCATTGTTTGGGCAAAACAGAGACCTGTGATTCGAAAAAACTGCATGATAAATTATGAAAAGGGATATCGAAGGCCCAGGGAAAATGGGTATGATGAAAAACAAATCTATTCATCGGAAGATACGTCTGAACGGAGGCTCCGGTCAAACGGACGGATAACCGCCCTGTCGGAGAAAGCACCGGAGGTTCTCAATGCGGCAATATCGGCGTTGTCGAAGGAGCACACCTCCTTCTCGGGGTGTTTGAGCAGGTTTTGGTTAACAAACGACGAGGTGGACTCGCCGGAATGTGATCGGGTTCTACTGGCCATCGGAGGATTTGAGCGGAGAAAATTCTGAATGATAGGGGAAGAAGAAGTACCTGAGAATTCTGAGGAAGGCGGTTGTTTATCAACAATGAAATTAGAAGATATAGGGGCAAAGTAGATGGCCATCGAGTAATAAGCGCATTGGAAGTTGCACGCTGTCACTTAATCCTCACTTCGATTTAATTGCCTCGATCTAAGAGATAAGATTTAAAATATATCCGTTGGAAATTAGTATCCCGACATATATATTTTGGGGTCAATTATTGTGGGTGGTTTTCCGAACATATATCCTGGATAATATTCTGACTATACTACTTTTGATTGTGATCAGGATACCGGATCAGGATATGGGTAACATCCTGATGCAGTATCCTGATAGTAACTAATTAGTTCATGTGCAGATTAACAAGGCACACTTATAACGTTCGAGTGGACTAGTTCTCCTGAAGACTTGGACTAATCGGTTGAAAATGGGACGTTGAAGCCGGAAGAAGTGGTCTACAACGTTCAAGAAGGGAATATTAGTAGCATCTCGGTTTTATAGGCTAGTTTGTTATTTCTTTTTGCTATATATAGGAATGATCAGATCAGATAGAACACAAGCAATTTTTTACACACTCTTGCTATCTACTAGCTGCAATCACTCACAAACATTTACACTTGTACTCGAATCTCATTGTAACCCTTAGTTTATCCGTATCATATCCTGCACTGTATCATGATATTTGAAGTAATAAGAAGAACAAGACAGCTGCGATTGCCAGCTCCCTAGGTTTTGTGCTGGTGATCTAGATTGATTAAGGGCTTTCCTCGTACATCCCGTGTCACCCTTTACCTTTTTTGCTCATTGTTTGATTGTAGATATAGCTCGATATCCTGAGCTATATCCTGAAAACTGTTTTTTGTTAACAACTTGATCAGCATATTTTCCATGAATACTTCTGGCACATTACCTCACTTAACTAATTTGATCACTTAATTACTTAGGTAATTGTTGACCAAAACACGAAACACACACATTTTCGAGCTCTCTTACTCGTACACTCTCATTTCTAGCTGTAAACACACTCTAGCACTCACATATCACAATCATTGTAACACTTAGATCCGATCCGAGCATTTTCCTGCAACTGTATCCTGGTTATTCAAGGAATAAGAAGAACAAGGCAGCTGACGATTGTCAGCTCCTGAGGTTTTGTGTCGGAGATCTAGATTAATCAAGGGCTTTCCTCGTACATCTCGTGTCAACCTTTACTTTTTTCTCTCACTGTTTGATTATTGATATAGTCTGATATCCTCAGTCTATATCTTGAAACTTTTTTCATATACAATCGACTTAACATATTTTTGCAAACATCAATAGCACTCTACCTCACAAACAAAATTTGATCACTTAATTGGTTCGGTAATTTTTGACCAAAACAATCCCCCTCCATGGTCTTGAGCCGGTATGCTCCCTTTTCGAATTCTGATTCCGTTTCATATAGTCCTTCCCATTTTGGGGCTAATTTCCCATCAGCAGGATTGGTCGTATTCTGAAACCCTTTCCTCAATACCCTATCTCCGAATTGGAATCTCCTTGTCCTTATATTTCTGTTATATGACTTACCTATCCTCTGCTGGTATGCTGCCATCCTTAGCTTTGCTGTATCCCTCGTTTCATCAACGGTATCTAACTCTTGACATAAGACTTCAGGATTTGATTCAGGATCATGTAGGCTTGATCTAGCTGTAGGTATCACCATTTCTATTGGGATCACTGCTTCTGCCCCACATACCAATGAGAATGGGGTTTGCCCAGAAGCATTCTTCATAGTTGTTCTGTCTACCCATAGGACAAATGGTAATTCCTCTGCCCATTTTCCTTTTTTTGCACCTAACATCTTCTTTAAGTTGTTGACGATTATCTTGTTTGAGGATTCTGGTTGTCCATTAGTTTGAGGATGCACTGGTGTCGACGTAATCATCTTGATTCCCCAACTTTTACAAAAATCCTTAGTCCTTTTGCTGATGAATTGAGATCCATTATCACAAATTATCTCGGCCGGTATCCCAAATCTTGTCAGGATAAGTCTCTTTATGAAGGATACCACTTCTTGATCCCTAACTTGGACAAACGCTTCTGCTTCAACCCACTTGGAGAAATAATCCGTCATTGCTAACTTGAAAACCTTTCCTCCTGGAGCCTTTGGGAGTTTTCCCACTATATCCATTCCCTATTTCATAAATGGCCAAGGGTATATGATAGGATATAATGGTTCTACAGGCTGAGGCAATATGTTGTTGTGTGTCTGACATGCATCAAACTTCTGAGCATACTCCATAGCATCCTTTCTCGTGGTTGGCTAGTAATATCCTGTTCTCAACACCTTTGAAAACAAAGCCCTGCCCCCAGTATGGTTACCACAGTCTCCTTCATGTATATCCTGAAGTACCTCCTTGGTCTCAGGATCCTCCAAGCATCTTAGGTATGGACTTGCAAGAGATTTCTTATACAAGATGTTAATTATTATAGTAAAACGAGATACCTTCATCCTGAAAGCCCTAGGATTTTCATCTTTTGGGATATCTCCTTCTTAAAGATACTTCACAATTGGAGCCATCCAGGACGCAGGATACTTTTCAGGATATCCATCAGCAGGATCCTGGATACTTGCTACTTGCTTATCCTGGGATTTAAGATGTTCCATCACATGATACAGGATATGCAGTATTGGTATCCGAGTTCCTTCCAATATCCTGACAGTAGATCCTAAGTTTTCTAGAGCGTCTGCTTCAGCATTCTCTTCCCTTGGTACCTGTTCAAGTGTAAATATTTCAAAATATCCTGATAATTTTTTAACAGTTTCAAGATATTCAGGTAACTTTTCACCTTTTACTGCATAAGATCCATTGAAATGGTTAGTAATCAACAGGGAATCAACATATACTTGTAAACATCTAATATTCATATCTTTAACTAATTCTAATCCTGTTATTAAAGCTTCATACTCAGCCTCATTGTTTGTAGCAGAAAATTCACATCTAATAGCCTGGGGTAATATGTCCCCCTGTGGAGATTTTAGTAGGATCCCTAATCCTACACCTCTTATGTTGGATGCACCATCAGTATGTAATATCCAAAACTCTGAATTCTCACCTAGCTGTTGCACTTCTAGGTCAGCTTCTTCTTGCATATCACTACTAAAATCAGCCACAAACTCTGCTAAAGTCTGAGATTTTATAGCATTCCTAGGTTTATATACTAAATCATATGCACTTAGTTTTACAGACCACTTAGCCATCCTAACAGACATTTCAGGTTTCGTAAGCACATTTTTAATAGGATAATTAGACTTTATATAAATCCTATGTGATTCTCTGCTTTCTTGGATTTCACCACCATATCATCAATATATACTTCCATAGTGTCCCCCAGTTTATCCTTGAACATCATATTGACTATCCTCCGATATGTCGCACCTACCTTTTTTTAAACCAAAGGGCATGGCAGTGTAACAGTATATACCTGTGGGTGTCATGAATGCTGTGTCTTCCTGGTCGGATGGTTCCATTTGGATTTGTTGAAATCCTGAGGATGCATCCATGAAAGTCAGCATTTCATGTCCGGCAGTTGCATCAGTCGATATGAGGCAATGGGAATGGATCTTTAGGGCATGCTTTATTAAAGTCAGTGTAGTCAACATAGACTCTCCACTTCCCATTCTTCTTCTGGACCACCACCACATTTGCTAGCCACTTAGGGAACTTGACTTCCCTAATCATCTTGGACTTTAACAGCCTTTCTACCTCTTATTGTATGATTGTATTCCTTTCAGGAGCAAATTTTCTTCGTTTTTGTTGAACAGGCCTGAAAGACTTGTTAATTCCAAGTTCATGAGTTATGATATCTTTTGATATACCTGTCATATCTTCGTGCTTCCATGCAAACGTATACATCCTGCACTTCAAAAAGTTAGTAAGTTGTTTTTCAATATCCTGAGGGATATTGACCCCTACAAGCACCGAGATATCTGGGTCATTTTCATCGAGGATAACTTTCTTGACATCCTGCTCCGAATCCTCCACGGTATCCTGTGCTTGTATCCTTAATTGCTATCCTTCCCGGGACTTCATTGAGGCCATCATTGAAGATGAGTAACATTCCTTCGCCTCCTGCTGGTCACTTTCAACTTTGATTACTCCCCTAGGAGTATGAATCTTGACACATTGGTGATAAGTGGAAGGTACAACTTTCATATCATGAATCCATGGCCTGCCAAATATGATGTTATAACAGGATAATGAATCCATGACACAAAACCATTGCATCGAGTTTACCCCTTCAACATACACAGGCAGCTTTATCTCCCCGACATTATTCTTCGCTTCTCCACTGAACCCTACAAGCACAGTGGACTTCAAGGTAATCTCAGCTTCTGGGATATTCATTCTCTTCAAGGTCTCCAATTGAATAATGTTGACCGAGCTACCAATGTCTACCAATATCCTGCGTACAAAATGGTTATCAATATACAAAGTAATTACCAGACCATCATGGTAAGGGTCCTGGATGTTATCCCGTTCGTCACTGTCGAATGTTATCACTTTGTCATTTGTGAGCATCATCATCCTTGTTGGCTTGTCTCCACTTTCTGCCATGGCTTCTTTAGCATGCCTTTTAGCTTTAGAATAAGAATCCTGCATATATCGGATCCTCTAGTTATAAAATTGATTATCTTGACATCCGGTGGTGGAGACGCTGCTCTTTCAAGATTCTTTTCAGTATCCTGGCCCTTATTTTTTTCCTTCCAAAAAGGTCTTTCAAATAGCCTTTGCTCAGTAAGTAACTTATCTCCTTTCTTAAGGCTATATAGTCCTCCGTTACGTGCCCAAAGTCTTCGTGGAAGGCACAACATTTAGACTTATCCTTCCAATCAGCCTTCTGTTGATTCTTTCTTGGCCATCTTACTTTATCTCCTAAACCCTACATGGCATACATTAGTTTAGGAATGTTAACTGAAAAACAATATTCTGATAATTCAGGATGTTCTTCTCCATCCTCCTCTTCAAGAACGTTCACTCTTTTCTTATCATTTTTGGCATATGGCTTAGAGCAATATGGCTTATATGAAGATTCTGACTTTTTGTTTGTTGACTCATATGTTGAGGATACATTCATCCTCTCCTGTATATTCTTGTCATCCTCGAGCCTTATGTATCTCAAGGCCCTATTCCGAGCTTCGTCCAAGTTCCTGCAAGGATTCATCACAAGATCCTGATAAAACTGAGAATCCTTCTGTAATCCCATCTTGAACGCTTGTACTGCAGTAGCAACATCAAAGTTCGGGATCTCCAGGGATTCCCTAATAAATTTATTGACATAATCCCTTAGGGATTCCTGTGGTCCCTGTGTTATCCTGTAAAGGTTACTTGTTAGTTTCTCAAAGCTCCTACTATAAGAAAATTGACTGTTAAATAAATTAACTAAATGTGCAAAAGATGTAATAGAATGAGGTGGAACATTTAATAGCCATTTCAAGGCTGATCCTTTTAAGTTGGAACCGAGGCCCTTGCACAGGCATGCTTCTTTAAGTTCCAGTGGGATAGGATTTATCTCCATCCCCTCCCTATACTGGGCAACGTGCTCTTCAGGATCCGTCGTCCCATCATAAAGCTTCATGTTAGGAGTCTGGAATCTCTTCAGGATTTCAGCATCACAAATAGGATAAGCGAACGAAGATATCATGTAACTATCCTGGGATACTTCCGATATAGGTTGCACTACCCCAGGCACACTTGATATCATATCCTTTAGTTTCTTGAGTTCTCTGGACAATGTCGATGTTACACCTGTATCCTGCAAAGATTCAAGGTTATTAGTAGCAGGAATATTAGTGTTAACAGACAAGTTACCAGCTTGGCGATTCTGGACATATCCTGGAGCATATCCTGAATCCCTCACAGTCGATATCCTGGCCGTTGAGGGTATATCTGGAATATTGCTCTGGGAACGACTTGGTATAATATTGCCCTGAATAACCTCAGTATATATTGCCGAACTAAAGTTTAGCATCCTGGGCTGCAAAGTGGTAATAGTATCCTCAGCAGGTCTCTTGGAGGTGGACTTCAAGAGTTGTATCTCCTTCATAATGAGCTGGTTGGTTTCCTGTTGTTTCTTCATTTGATCTTGTATATTACGAAACAAAGACAAAATTTCATCTTTAGAAGCCATAATAGGGGTTCTTCCTGGAACACCAAATCTGTAAACATTCTGAGCAGCAGGAGTATCTTGGGATATTTGGCTTTCATTTCTTCTTTGAGGAGCTTGAACTTGTGGAGGTAGAGGAAGCACCGGACCAGTTGTAGCAGAGGTTGAAGTAGGCATCAAAGAAGAGCTCATGTTTGATTGAGAGGCCATCGAAAACAATTGTGTAAAAAGTTTGAAAATAGAAAACCAAGTAATGATTTTAGCAAAGCTTCTAGTAAAAATAGCACCACTTACCCCACTGTGGGCGCCAAATTGTTTTTGTCAAAAATTACCGAAGCAATTAAGTGATCAAATTAGTTTGTGAGGAAGTGTGTTATTGGTGTTTGCAAAAAATATGTTAAGTTGATTATAAATGAAAACAGTTTCAGGATATAGCTCGAGGATATCAAACTATACCAATAATCACACAATTGAGCGATAAAAGTAAAAGTTGACACAGGATGTATGAGGAAAACCCTTAATTAATCTAGAACGCCGACATAAAACCTCGGGATCTGACAATCGTCGGCTGCCTTGTTCTTCTTATTGCTTGAATAACCAGGATACAAGTGCATGATAATGCTTAGATCGATTCTAAGTGTTACAATGATTGTGAGTGTTAGAGTGTAATCATTGCTAGAAAAGAGAGTGTACGAGTAAGAGTGTTCGATAGTGTGTGTGTTCCTACGATCTGGCATTCCATATATATATATATATATAGTTACAAGAATAAACAAACTATCCTATAAACTCGGGATACTTTTGGATATTCCTTCACGACTGTTGTAGACCTATTCTCCCGGCTTCAACGCCTTTCTTCCAACAATATTGAGCGAGTCTTCAGGAGAACTAGTCCTTGTGAACGTTATAATCCTGCAGCCATAGCCTACAAGCAAATTGTTAGTAATAACCAAGATACTGCCCCAGGATGTTACCAATATCCTGGTCACAAATAGCTAACATTAAATCAAGATGCAATGTCAGGATATGGGCTCAGAATTTCACCCATAACAATACCGTTCTACATGCATTGGCGGATCGTGTAGGATCGAATTCGGACCCAAACGAGTCGTTCAGAAGAGTTTATCTCAGTTTGAGCGGCGGAAACGAACAAACCAAGGTCAATTCAGCAAGCTTTTCACTTTAAACTGTTGTTTCTATTGATTAGATGACATTTACAACCTGACAACACTTCGGCAGCACTTCGTTGCTCACCGAAAGAATATCTGAAAAGTTACAAATGATTTAGCTTGAAAGCTATATATAGTGAGGAGATTTAGCTTGAAATGACATGCCATTTTCAAGGGAAATCTTGATTTAGCTTGAAAATGTCAAGTAACATTTTCAAGGTAAATCACCACTTTCAAGCTAAATTACCTTAAACACATTCTAAAACGTATAACGTATCTAACAATTTTAGTCCTAGACTCGATACAAGACGAAGTCGACAGACGCATGCACCAACAGACTCCCCCTCGAATGTTGACGAGTCTTAAGTGTCGAGTCTTTAACGTCTTCAGTCTTTATCAGTCTGCTCGCTCTTCCTCTGAAGTATTTGTCATTGCAAGAATCCTCAATCTCTATCTTCATCATCAACAAACTCCTCTCTCTCAAATGTTGAATATCATGATGTCTTCAGACTCCCCCTCTCAATCTGCTGGGATCGTAGTCTGGAATTCACTTTCCACAGGTTCTTAGATCGTAACCTGGCACTCATCTAACTCAGGTTTCGGAACCTGTTCAACCTGCACAACTCTACCCAAAAATAAGTTTCACAAAGATTAAATCTTTAACATTTAGAAACTATTTGCATGAAATATTCAAAATGATTTATTCTCTTCAAACCACTTGAAAAAACTTCTTCATACACTCTCTCCCAAACCTGTTCATCAAGTTTAGCACTTGGAATTTTGAAAATTAGCTCTTCAACACCAGTTGTCGAAAATCTTTTTGTATTTTTCAAAATTTATGCTAAAACTCACTAAAATCTTTTTGAAATTTTTGAATGTAATGAAATGCAATAAAGAAATATTTACAGACAATATTTTTGTGAGTTCGTGCAAGAGGATCATATCAGTTTAGGAGACAAATCACCAACACCGTTAAGCTTCATTACATTTTAAGTTTTAAACGATTCACTTAGATTGTCAGTATGTTTGTCCACTTAAATTTTCACACAAATTTCAACTGCTTCGAGATACGAAATTAATGTTTTAAGAACTTAAACTCAATCGCGTGTCCCATCTCAGAATATACTCCCGTATCCAGATCCCAATAATCAGTCTTACAGGTGAGTATACTACAATGATATCTGTATATAAATTAGGTAATGCGAGGGCCGAGGGATCTCAGGTCGATACTTCCGTATACGCAGAGAGATATCAGCTTCGACTTTTCGGTATGTCCTCTTTAGAGGATCTTTTAGCTACAACAGCAGCGACTATCAATTTTATTGTTTCATCTGCATGCTGAGGGTTTATGCTATGTTTCAAGCATTTGCGGAAAGTATTATTCAAGGACTAGGTCAGAACCACCGTTCAGCAGAAGTCCCGGAATAATACCCCAGACATCATTGAGTATAAAGACCTAGTATATCAGATTATGAGACCTTTCAAACGAGATTTCGGGGGTTACCCATATATCCGAGAGATGTTTCCCCACGATATAAGTAAGTTTGAAATTTATGTTTATATCTCGTCACAATCTACTAAATATGTAAAAATCTACTGGCACATCATCAGTGAGACCGTTTATCACCTTTTTATTTTACCAAATCTTTAGCATGTTGTGACAGTCCACTGATGTACTATCATTTCCTCCTATATGCAACAAAAACTCATTTTTCATTTTATCATGTTTTTGACTTTTTCAAATTTTCAAATGTTTTTGGATTTTCTAAAATTTCTTACTCCCCCTAAAATGCAAATACATTTTAGGAAATTTGAAAACAAACTGTACAACAACGTGACAACTGATATCGAATTGCCTCAATTCTCCATCCACTTGGCATAAACAATCAGAACTCCCCCTCATAACAAACTATTTTCCCATTGATTTCAAAACACTTAAGTTTGTTTTAATCAAATGGTTTTTCCGGAAAATAAGTTTTGTTGACTGATTTTAACCATTTGTGGGTTAGGGAATAAACTCATCATTTTGTTTCTCAACCTCTTGTAGAAAATCAGATACAACTTAATGTCCCTGATTTACCACTTTTAAGATCAATCCAAACAAGAATTTTCAACCAATCATCATCTGTTGGTTGAATTCTCAAGGTGCCGATTCCTACTCCTCGCTTACAAACCTGGGAGTTCCGGCAAGTCCTGCAAAAACTTCTCAAACATTTTATACAAACATGATAAAGAATGATGCCGATTCATGATCCACGATTACCAACTTGGGATCTCCGGCAAGTCAGGTTTTTCTATTTAAAGAGTTTCACCCAAGCCTGACGATCCTTGGGTGCTTTTGAATTCTTGTTCAACAATGGTGGAAAATTTGCATCATCCATTGTTAAACCTGAATTCTCCATTTTTACCTCAACCAATGGCTCATCTGGCTTTGACAAACCAGAATCATTGCCTGCACATGGCTTGTCTGACTTCAACATGTCAGATTCATCGCCTGATGGTGGCTTGTCTGACTTTGACACATCAGATTCATCGCCTGATGGTGGCTTGTCTGACTTTGACACACCAGATTCATCGCCGACCATTTTCTTCTTTTTCTTATCTTATTTTGTCCTCAGATTTGTATCTGATGAATACGTCTTGCTTGACTTTGCAATCGAGGAAGTCGATTCATCAGAACTCTTATTTTTACCAACAGATAAACCCGAGGACAAGATCTTCTCGAGATACTCTCTCGCCTTCTTTCTCTTCTTCCTCAGTCTGTCTTTCTGCCCCTTAGAAAGTTTCACTTTCGTTTCTTGAACTTTAGGTTCTTGAACCTTCTGTTCTTTGGGCTTGACATTGACTGATTTCTTTGCCATCTTCTGAGAATTAACCCTCAATCTTTCATTTGATCTCCTTGGGCAATCTCTGGCAATGTGACCTCTAATATTGCAGTTAAAGCATCTTCTCGTCTCATAATTCCAACTTTGGCAGTTAACAACAATGTGTCCTTGATAACCACATCGGTAACACACTCTGTTATCGTACCAATCACCATTTTCAGCCCAAATGCTCAAATCAAAGCACTGTTTGACTTGGTGATATCCATCTCTCCTCTTGTAAGCTGGATTTGGCTTTGAAGCACTGTGGTCCGACCTGCACCACTTATTACCAACAATTTTAGAGTTTTCATTTTTCGATTTTTGTAATTTTTCATTGCGATTGGATGATCGATCTGATGAGCTTTTATTATCTTTTTGAACATTTTTCAAAATTTTCTCTTTTTGTTTTTGTTCCACTATCTTCTTCAAAGGTTTTTGCTTAGAGCATTCTCCCTTTTCAGTTGATTGTGGAACAGTTTCTTGAAACTTTTCTTTTAACTTCAAAAACAATTTTTGTTTTTCGAATTTTTTATTTTCATCATCAGATTTCTCATCACAATCTTCAACTTTGACTTTGTCAAAGTTTGTGACATTGTCACTTATTGGAGCTGAATTTAAAGGTTTTGGACAAGGAATAGTTGAAGTATTCACAAACACCTTCAACTTTTGTTCTCATTCCTTGATTTTCTTTTGAGCACACTCTACTTCTTTTTCGAGTCGAATAATCTTTTCAAGATGAGAATTGATTTCAATTTGTTTTTCAAGATTGTTTTTACCAAACATATCTCTCTCATCTTCTAAAATTTTTATTTGACTTTGAAAATCTTTCTCAATTTTTAATTTTTCATTTTCAAAATCTTTTTCTTTTTCTTTCAAAATTTTGTTTTCTAATGTCAAACTGTCCAAAACACTCAACAGTTTGTCATTTTCAGATTTCAACTTCTCAAAATTTCCCTGTAAATCCAGAATCTGTTTTACATCAGTTTGCTTCTCATCTTTCAACTTCTCGACTTCCGATTTCAAACTTTCCGCATCCTTCAAGATTTTGTCATTGTCAGTATTAAGCATTTTCCAGGAATCTTTTCATCATCAGCTTTCTTCTCGACCTTCAAAGTTGGAATTTTTTCAACCTGTTTCTTCTCAACTTGAACATTTTTATCATCACTCTCTTCGTCTGATGACTGATCAAAGATAGTTGCATTTGTTTCAATCTTTTTCTTTGATACTGATTCAGAATTCGACGTTCCAAGTTTCTTAGATTCTTCTTTAGCTTTCTCCTTTTTCTTGGCTTCTCTTTCCAAACACTTTCTTATTCTTTCACACCAATAACCATCATCCATGTTTTCGGTAAACAATGAACTGTATCACCTTGTAAGAATATACCTGTCGACACAAACAAAACAAACAATCATTTTAAACGAACAAAATACGTAAAAATTTGTCGATTGAATTGATCTAGGACTCGTGTCAAAGACTCGCGGACTGACTAAACTCCAAATCGTGTAAACCGAGTGAATAGGCCACAAAAAAAATTGATCTTTAAAATTCTGATGACTTAAACTATAAACGGGATACAATTTGATTTGGGCTTGATACCGAACTGTCAATTAACACTTGAGCTTTGAGATTGAGCCGATGAAAGCAGTGGACTGACAACACCTTTTTTTTTATTTCTTTATTTCTGATTTTTATTGTAACACAATGTCCACTTCATCGACAAACAACAATCCACTTCTCATAAATTCTTTTGTGCCGATAGATCCACTAAACCGAAAATTTACAAAAATCACATTCCAACTGACACAACCATGTGATTTTTTTTCCACTTGTATAACCGAGACACTTTATCAAATTTGTGATCCCAATTCACAAACGCCTGACTCACAACCACATGAAATCACTTGCAAACCAACAACTTTGTTTAAAGTTTTCCACAACCCAATGCACTTTTCACATAAAATAGATTTGTGACTCTATTTTTTTATAAAATATGGCCGACAAATTCTATTGTTCACATGCAAACATTTATGGCTGATAAGCTTTGATCAAAATATTAAACTTTGATAGTCTGTTGTCAAACTTTGATCAGGTTACATGCCATCTTGATAAGATAGAAACTGACACCCTTTAATTCACCACACAAGGTAGTTGGATCTCAAATGTAGTGGGTGGCATATACTTTGATACTTGGGCCGTTCATTTACTCAACACATATCCATTTTGATTATTTGATGAATATATCTAACAAATCCACTTAGCCAACAACTTGATATAATTTATTTTCCCAACTATCAATGACCTGACAAATCACATGAATCAGTGAACTTTCACAATCTCCCACTAACAGACAACACCGATTAATGTCTATCACATGCAACTGTTTCAAGTGATAAGATTGGCTGATGATAATCACGTGGTAGACACTATTGACTTTCAAGCGAAATTATCACTATGTTTCAAGCTAAATCTCAAACTTTCAAGCGAAATTTTGTATATTGTGAACTTTCAAGCGAAATTATCAACTAATCTCAAGCGAAATCTGCATGACATCATCAAATCGATCTGATTATGGTCTGATTGAACGTGTAAATGATCAAATTAAGTTCTGAAACTTTCAAGGGTTTGTTAAAACATCATTACGCACGTTATGTGAAAGTTTTAGCCAATTTTAACCGTAAAAATTTGTTCGATTTTGAAAGAAGGTGTAGAAAATCAGAAAAAGTGCAAAAACGAGCTGTTTTGGCAAAATCTCTTCCTCCTGAGCTCTGATACCACTTGTAGGATCAAATTCGGACCCAAACGAGTCGTTCAGAAGAGTTTATCTCAGTTTGAGCGGCGGAAACGAACAAACCGAGGTCAATTCAGCAAGCTTTTCACTTTAAACTGTTGTTTCTATTGATTAGATGACATTTACAACCTGACAACACTTCGGCAGCACTTCGTTGCTCACCGGAAGAATCTCTGAAAAGTTACAAATGATTTAGCTTGAAAGCTATATATAGTGAGGAGATTTAGCTTGAAATGACATGCCATTTTCAAGGGAAATCTTGATTTAGCTTGAAACTGTCAAGTGACATTTTCAAGGGAAATCTTGATTTAGCTTGAAAATGTCAAGTAACATTTTCAAGGTAAATCACCACTTTCAAGCTAAATTACCTTAAACACATTCTAAAACGTATAACGTATCTAACAATTTTAGTCCTAGACTCGATACAAGACGAAGTCGACAGACGCATGCACCAACAGATCGTAAACTTAATATCAGGAGGACGGAGTCTCAAAATACAATACAATACTTTACATTTTAAAAAAATCCAAAATTTTTCAGTAAAATTAACAACATGAAGTGAAAAAACAGGGGGGCTGGGGACACCCTGGCCCATGAGAAGCTCCGCCAATGTCCACATGCACGTCGTGTCTGTGTAGACTTACATGTGGCTTCACCACTGAATCACGCCATATTGAACACAATAACATCGATAGTAACGTTGATTATTAGAAAATACGGATGATTGATAACATTGACAATTAATAATGACGACAAAATATAATTCGAGGGTTAAGAAAATATAATAAAGTGATATTACTTCTTGGTTTATGTATTAAATTTTTTAAAGGCGACATTTCATTAAAATGGGGTAACTAGCAAGAAGCTAGAAGACCAAACAAACATACAAACAGAAACGAAATAAAAAGTACAAGAAGTCAAAATTACCCCATCTTCTCTCATCAAACTCTACATTTTTTGCCCGAGCCTTAAGCCAAAGAAACCCAGTAGGTTACGAGGACGATCAACAATACTGTACACAGTCGACTTTTTTTCCATTGAATGTAAGATTATTGTGCGCCTTCCAGATGACCCAGTAGGTTATGAGGACAATCAACTGGATGACTTGTCTTTTAGCCTTTGAAGTTAGTTATGCCCTTGGAGGAGATTACAAGCGCTAAAAGCAAATAAACCTGGCTGTTTGCACCACAGAAAACATGATCAGCGGATTCATCTGGTTCATCGTAAAGCGGGCAAACCACATAATGAAGCTGAACATTTCGGAGACGGAGGCAAGTTCTAGGCGGAAGCCAATCCGAAAATAAACGCCACCCAAAAATGTTCACGTTACCTGGGAGCCACTTATTCCAAGTAAAACCAAATTGACCACTACCCCTAGAGTCGGGGATAAGTAATTTACGAACTACATGCACAAAGAAGCCTTTGCTTGGATCATCGTTCCATATCCATGAATCCGAAGCATCTTTGCAAGAGGACCCAAGTAACAAATCAAGCCAACCCATTAGCTCACTGACCTCTCAAACGAAGTGGGATCTTCCTTCCATGCCAATTCTTACCAACAATCCCATCTATTTCCTTGATCCTTTCAGCCACACAAATGGATTTAAAAGTTTCCGGCCAATAAAGTTTAGGAAACATACTTCTAAGAGGACCGAAACCTATCCAAAAATCTTTTAAATCACCCATCCCCAAGCATGGATTTAATGAGTTTCTCTAAGTGCACCACATAGTTCAAAAGCTCCTTCCCAATATTCACAATACGACTCCACGTGCCATTGGAATTAGATTTTGCCGGTATTCTAGAAGGTGCCCTTGAACTATGATGAATAGTGAGGATAACTCTGTGCCACAATCTCGAAGGAAGATTAAGAAGGTCACAAAAGACTGGGTAAAAAATACAAAGATCAGGAAGGTACTTCTCTCAAACAGGCCGATAATTATCTATCCGAGTTGGACACTTTAGTGGAGGTAAGGAATCTAACTGAAGACAAAATTCAATTAGGTATGGAATAAAAAAAAACAATAGCTGAGATTAATGAAGCAAAAAGGTTAGATCTCAAACAAAAATCCAGAGTGCAATGGGCATCAATGGGTGATGAAAATTCTTCTTATTTCCACCGATGCATCAATAGTCGGGTTGGGCGAAGCAGGATCAATGGGTTATGGATTAAACAGGAAGTGGTGTATGGATCCAATCCAATCAAAATTGTTGTATACGATTTCTTTGCTTCTCGATTCAAAGAACCGGTACGTATACGACCTTCTTTTCAATGTCGGCATCTTAAAAAGTTAAGCAACACTGAAGGTGAGTTCTTAACTCGCCATTTCTCAAGCGATGAAGTTCACAAGGCTGTTTGGGATTGTGGGGATGATAAAGCCTCGGGCCCAAACGGTTACAATTTCATATTCATAAAGCATTTCTGGGATTAGCTAGGTGAAGACTTTGTTAGGGTGTTGCACCACTTTCATGAAATAGGGGTGATTAGTCATGGTTGTTCTTCATCTTTTATTACACTAATACCGAAATCCTCCTGTTCTACAAATCTTAACGAATTTCGGCCGATAAGTTTGATTGGTTGTATTAGTAAGGTAATATCAAAGGTGTTAGCAAATCACCTAAAAAGCGTAATAAAGTCGGTGGTCTCGAAAGAATAATTGGCTTTCCTTGCCGACCGTAACATGCTTGATGGCCCGATGATCATTAATGAGATTCTTTCATGGGCAAAGCAAAGAAAGTCGAAAGTATTATTGTTCAAGTTGGACTTCAATAAGGCTTTTGATTCCATATCTTGGGGGTTTATAGACTCGGTGTTAAATCAAATGAATTTCCCAAATAAATGGAGGCTTTGGATTAAAGGCATTCTGTCTTCATCAAGATCCTTAGTTTTGGTGAAAAGGTCTCCCACCGATGAATTTAATTTTGAGCGCGGTGTTAGGCAGGGCGACCCCCTCTCTCCATTCATCTTTATACTAGCAATGGAAGTTGTTTCTTCTTTTGTTAACAGTGCGGTAGAGTTGGGATTCTTACAAGGGGTGTCAATGCTAAATAACGGTCCTACCATATCCCATCTAATCTTTGCGGATGACGTGCTTTTGGTGGGTGAATGGTCAGACCATAACGCCTTAACTTTAAGGCGTTTGATGCGGTGTTTCTCTATTGTATCTGGTCTAAAATTGAATAGCAGGAAATCATGTCTGTATGGCGAAGGGGTTGCTTTGGAAGAAGTTCAAAGGGTAGCGAACATTATGGCTTGTCAATATGGGTCCTTCCCATTTACATATCTGGTATCAAAGTGGGTGCCAATATGAACATAAATACTAATTGGGGTCCGGTAATTGAAACACTTGAAAATAAATTATCTAAGTGGAAGGCCTCCAATCTCTCGGTCGGGGGAAGAGTCACACTCATTAAGTCGGTGTTGGATAGTCTTCCAACCTATTACTTTTCTTTATTCCATGCTCCAATGGGGTGATAGATAAATTGGAAAAAATCAGGTGTCAATCCTCGTCATTCCATTTTAGCTCATCTCCAACCGGAAAGCTTTCGCGATGATGCTTTCCAAGAATACATCCTTCAAAAATGGGATTTGGTTGGATGGAGTCTCGCAGAAGAAGCAACTTCTTTTGGGGTAGCACAAATGAAATTCATAAAATGGCATAGGTAAAATGGAAAGACATTATAGCTTCTATCAAAGAAGGCGGTTTAGGTCTTGGATCGCTCTTGGACTTTAATAAAAGTCTTTTCACCTAATGGGTATGGAGATACAAGACCGAGCAAATGAGATTGTGGTGAAGGGTGATACGTGTTCTTCATCAATCACCACGAAGGTGGGAGTTCATGCCTCTGAAAACAGGTAGGTTAGGAAATTGGCGAAACATAAATAAAGTGGTAGTTGAACTGGGCACCCAAAACATACATATAAGGAGCTTATTTCAAGGTAGTATTGGTAACAGTGAATCTATCCATTTTTTGTTGGACTCATGGATAAACAACTCTTGTTTAAAGGACCTTTTCTCATCTCTTTTGGTTTAGAAAAATCCAAACAATGCCTAATTAGTCCAAGGTTGGTCAACAATGGGGGTGTTAGGAGTTATGTCTGGGATTGGAGTCGTCAACCGCAAACTCAAGTTGAAATGGATGAATTTTATAACTGTCAAAATTTGATCAATGGGGTGGGCTTGTGTGATACTTCAGACACATGGAAGTGGGTTCCTAATATAGACGAAGGGTTCTCGGTGAAATCGCTAAGGGGGCTAATGGCTCAACCGGCTTCAACGAAGGATGAATGCAAAGCTGGATGGTGCTTTTGGCTGCCAAAAAAGGTAAATATCTTCTGTTGGAGATTGGCCCTGGATAGGCTTCCTACTCGGATGGCTCTCGTGAGGCGGGGCATTAATATTTCATCCTCTGTTTGTCCATTGTGTTGTGAAGTCGATGAGTCTATTGATCATTTGTTCTCCGCATGCTTTGTGTCATTGACTGTATGGTAGAATATTTCTGCATGGTGTGGTCTACCTCCCCCAATTCTGTTCTCTATAGATGATGTTCTTGGTATGCATAATTGCATACGAAATGGGCAGGTGAAACAGAAGCCGGTGCAATGTATAGTCAAGATTGGGTGTTGGCTCATTTGGAAGCATATGAATGAGGTCATGTTAAAGTCAGCGAGGGTGAACATTGGTAGCATTCTGGGTGATCTGCTTACCACGGGTTTCCTATGGATTAAAAACATATCCAAACTGGATATCGAGCGGGAGCAGTGGGTTATATTTCACATTATGTAATTAGCTTGTATTTGGTTAGGTTGTCTTTCTTTTTTCCTCTGTTTGGTTGCTTTTTTGTTGTTGGCTGGTGTGTGAATAATGTCTAATTTTCAAAAAAAAAAAAAAAAACAATCTTGATTTTTCATTAAAAATCTACAATGCCATTTGACCAAAAGACACAAGTTGAAATCTTTAAGGTTTGCAAGACCCAATCCACCACAGTCCTTGGGTTGGGTAACATTCGCCCAAGCGACCAAATGGATGCTATTTTTTCTTCCTTCCCGATCCAAAAAACTTCTTCCTTAACCCATCAAGTTTATGAATTACAAGCATAGGAGCCCGATATAAGGTGAAATAATACACCTGAAGGCATTCAAGAACCTATTGAAGCAAACTGAGTCTACATCCACTAGATAAATTCGACGCTTTCCATAATTTCAACTGTGCCTCAATGACATCAATAAATGGTGTCCAATTTTTGTAAAGATTCATATTCTCCCCCACCATCAAACCCAAATATATAAAAGGTAAAAAACCGAACTTACAATAAAGTTTTGCAGACATCACCTCCACCAAGTGGTTCGCCACACTGACACCATAAAGAGGCGATAGATGGTAGTTAACCTTTAGACCGGAAACCATATAAAAGGCACGTAAAATTCTAGCAACACACTCCACATTATCCTCCGACCAATCACCTAAAATGTGACACCTATGCTTGTATAATTATTATACAAACTCTGAATTGTTCAATTTTCAATAAAACAATGTATTTTGGTCCATATATTTGTTTAATTATGTTTGACAATTTCTCATTTCAATTCTTGTTCAATTTCAAACTCTAAATCGCTTTCTGGAAAGTTATACGCAAACTGATGCGTAAACGTAATCATTTTAACACGACAAACACTCCGAAACATCAGCATAATCTTAACATACCTTGAATAACCTTTACATAACTTAGAAATAAGTTCTAAAGGGTTTGGTATGGCAAAAACAAGTTTATTCGCTTACAGGGACTATTTTCGACAAACTGCGAAAGTATGCTGATTCATATAGTAACGAACATTCCGGAACTTGATCATAAGCTAAACATACCCTAAATATCCTTTACATAGCTTAGAAATAGGCTTTGAGGGGCTCGGTAATGCAAAAATAAACTTATTGGTCAATCAGGGACTAAAAGCGTCAAAAAGTGCATAAGTTTGCATTTACGCGCATATCTTACGTCCGGAACATATCCGGACATCCAAAAAAATTTAATCATTAAAATATTTTATTTTAGTGATTGGCATGCTAAAATACCATTCGTCGTGTAATTTGAATCGTTTTTCGCGTCCGTTCGAGTTTCGTCGTAATTAACCGAACAACACAACCGTACGACCAAACGAACCAACATCCGAGATATTTTCAAGCATGTTTCAAGTACCCTATACTTAAACTTCATTATTGAGCTTTGAAAATGGGTTAACAGGGTTTAAACGAGTTGAAAATGGCTTAAACATGCTGCAGGGACCAAACCTGACAATTTTTGAAAGTTTCTGGAACTGACATGGGCTGGCGTCATGCCACAGCCTAAGGGCTGTGCTGTGGCGGCACGCGACGGCTGTATCTGGGCAGAAACTCCATTTTTGACAACCAGCTTGATTTTCAGGGGTTTTGATGTAACTTTCTCAATACCGTATGCTGGTTTTGGACAGCCCTAGAATCCCAAATCAGTGTGCCTTGCTTCTACGGTCCAGATCAAAGCTCAAAACCCAAGAAACGATCCTAACGGTTTTGGAAAATCTATATAAACCCACTTGATTCATTTGCAACCTCACACATTTGATCCAAATTCAGCTCTAAGTTGAAGCTCTCACTTATGAAGGCTTCATACCTGAGTTGTTTTTGATCAAATCTTCCTAGCTTGGACATTTTGTAAGCTTCTTTCATACTTTTTATGCATTTCAAGCATAACAGTCAAACATTGTTTGACTTTCTGCTTTGACCAGTGCATGGTCAACACAAAGTTCGTTTGAACTTTGCAACGTGAGCGTAATCACGATGGTTATAGTCCCTTGTGATTATACCTACTAATTACCACGTTGATTAGGCGTAGTGACGAGTCATAGTTTCGGTCAAAATACGTGTTTATGCGTATTTTGCAACGAATCTATTTTCGGGCATCAAAACATTTTGTTTTGATATCAAACTTGTTTTCTAACCTAGTTAAACATGTTTTAACATGTTTAACTCGTCACTTTTAGTCTAGTGCTTATATAGGGTCGTTAGATAAGCGGTCCAAACAACCGCTTAGACTTTCGAACCCGACCCACTTGGTTGACCATTAGGATCTGACCAAACACATTATGTGACTATAGTTATATAGGGAATAACCTACCGAGGTTATACCTTTTGGCCACTTAGTTTACTTAGTTGTATGTTATGTAGTTATATGCCTTAGGAAAAATGACCAAAATGCCCTTTTTGCGCATAACTTCATTTTAAGCATATGTAACTTAATTTTTGCCATATAAACTGATTATTAAACATGTTAGGTCATATAATACTTGTCATAGGACTAGTTAGGCTACTCGTTTGCGCTTTTGCGCAAATGACGCGTTAAAGTAGCGTAAGCTACCTAAACGGGTCATAACGGGTCATAAGCACTTAGGATAGGTTCCGACTTAGAATGTAGGCTTTGTTAAACCATATTACATGAGTTTCAATACTCATTTGGTTTACAAAACCTCATTTTATCCGATCTTCCAATCTGGGTCTGATTTATTAACGTAGTTACCTATATTAGGTGCCGATTAGCTTTGTTTGGTTGTTATTTCAAGACTCCTAAGCAGTATCAAGTGAGTACATAGTCCCCACTTTTACAGTTTTCAAATATTTTTGGGTGATTCACATGTGCCTACTTGTTACTTTCATGCTTTTTCGTGCTTTCATAACATATACTTGCTATGTTTATTAGTATGCATATAGTACATGATTTCATTTATGCTTTGCTATGTATGTTGATTAAGCATGCTAGCACATTGATTTCATACATTACATTTTGTTGCATATGTTCACTCAGCATATGGACACATTGATTTACATTAAACATTTCTAGTTTGTATGTTCACTGAGCATACTTAGTACATTATTTTTACATAACATGCTTACATTTGGTATAACATTTGGTTTATTTAACGAAACTAATACGTTCATTAACACCGATCATGCCGCTCGGTAGTAAGTAATGGTACCATAGGAATTGAAAACTCCCATCCCTGGAATCCCAGGTTTGTTTGGACGTAAGGGGTGACTGAATCCGATATACATAATCGATAAACCTTTAACTTGTTAAGGGTTGTCTCCTCAGTCGCAAGGCTTAAATGTAGACGTAAAACATTACCTCATAAATGTATGTATCAGTAAAGCATTGTTTTATCAACAAAACATAATTTTTGACTTAATCTATGATTTATGCAAATACATTGTTTTGTACATTTTACCTATGATTTAAGTTGATACTTTCGCTTGTCATACATAATATTTGATTATACATGAACATTTTGACGTTAGTTTTAAACAAGGTATTTTGGTGGTTTGTTTGGGTAAGTGATTTAAATAACGAGGCGTGTGTAATAATAAAATCATGGTGGATACGCCGCTGGTAAGTGATTTATATATGAGTGATTTATATATAAGTGCTTTTATGATATTACATATCGTAGCGTTATTTAAACCATTTCAATTTAGACATATTACATTATACATAAATAACATATCTTCACAAAACATTGTTTTACAAACAACATATTTTATACAAACTCATTTTACTTGGTTATTCATTTAACCATACATCTTTCTTTTATATCATCTGATTTCTTATCGATTTTCGTAGGATTTATAAAAGAAAAACACTTTACAAGATTCATGACTAACTTTTGTTAAACATTTCTTTAAACTTACAAGTCATGAATCCTATATTAACAAAACTTATGTATCTCACAGGCATTTTTATGCTAATGTACCTATTTTCACATGTGTTTCAGGTGCTGTTGTTAGATGATCATGATGCAAACATAGGATTGGACGAGGGCCTTAGTGACTTAAAACTATGAAAGACAGTTTAATTCTTGATATGCTTCTGTAAATTCCTAGACAATGTAAACATTTTAATTAATAAAACAAAACTTCAATTACCATGTTTATGAAACAATGATTCTGTTACTCCACTCCCTGACTTTTCCGTCGCGATTTGTTGTTTTACGCGGTCGGGGTGTAACAGAAGAGTTGGTATCAGAGCTCATGGTTATAGGGAATTAGGTTATTAGTAATGCTTTGACCTAGTCTATAACCTTCC